>WYDI02040241.1:0-12791 GCA_009867235.2 Psittacus erithacus
GAAGGCATGCTAAGGCACATGAAAAACAACAAGGTGCTTGGTGACAGCCAGCATGGCTTCACTAAGGGGAAATCCTGTCTGACCAATATGGTGGCCTTCTGTGACGAGGCTATGGAACTGATGGACAGGGGTAGAGCAGTTGATGTCATCTATCTGGACTTGTGCAAAGCATTCAACACTGTCCCACACAACATCCTTGTCTCTAAACTGGAGAGACATCAATTTGATAGGTGGACCACTTGGTGAATACAGAACTGTCTGGATGGCCTCATGCAAAGAGTTGTGGTCAATGGATGGTTCTGTGTCCATCTGGAGACCAGTAACGAGTGGTATCCCTCAGGGATCGGTGTTGGGACTGGTCTTATTCAACATCTTTCTTGATTACATGGACAGTGGGATTGAGCGCGCCCTCAGCAAGTTTACCGATGACACCAAGCTGTGTGGTTCGGCTGATATGCTGGAGGGAAGGAATGCTATCCAGAGGGACCTTGACAGGCTTGTGAGGTGGGCTGATGCCAACCTTATGAAGTTTAACTATGCCAAGTGCAAGGTCCTGCAGCTGGGTAGGGGCAATCCCAGGCACAGGTGAAGGTGGGGCAGAGAAGAGATTCAGAGCAGCCCTGTGGAGAAGGACTTGGGGGTGTTGGTCAATGAGAAAATGAACATGAGTCAGCAGTGGATATAAGGAAGAAGTTCTTTAATGTGAGGGTGGTGAGGCACTGGAATGGGGGTGCCCAAGGAAGTTGTGAATGCTCCATCCCAGGTGGTGTTCAAGGCCAGGCCGGACAGAGCTTTGCGGGGCATGGTTTTGTTTGAGTTGTCCCTGCCCATGGCTGCAGGGGGGTTGGAACTAGATGATCTTAAGGTCCTTTCCAACCCTAACTATTCTGTGATTCTATGATTCTATGCCATAAATGGAATATCTTTATGAGCTTTGAAATCTCATTGGCCTCATTAACTCAACAGAGAAAAAAGTAAGTGATACATACTTAATTTGCCAAGTAAAAATGTGATTAAAAAAAAAAAAAGGAAAACTTTAAAAAGGCATAGAGTAGTAATACTAGTTCTGTGTTATGCTTTCATCCTCTACTACACTTCAATATCTGATATTTTTATTATTGGCAGAATTTTCAGGTCAATCTTCATAAAAATATAATGAGTAAACATCAGTCAGAGATGCTTGTGGTACTTGTAAGACACAGAAATGCTCACTGATGTTCTGATCTATTTTTCTGAAGAAAAAATATTTATGTAAAGCTGATTATTGAAATCAATCTTCATTCATAGCTGTGTGATAGATTCATAATGCACATTTTTCTTTTACCTGAAAAAATCAAATCTATCACAGTATATTGATAAATATACTTGTATACGTGTTACAAATGCAACTGGATATTTTGCTCCAAAATCTAATTTCAATACTTATCAATACCTCCACTTAAAATAATAGTGCGTTCAATTGGAGCCAAAAAGAAGGTTGTACAGTATGAAAAGAGAAAGACAGTACTTTAGTGTTGTGACCTTACACTCTTCTATCTGAGGTTAAACTGACTCATACAATGCTTAAATAAGACATATGGCTACAATCCATTTTAATCTAAAATGTTAATTTTTTTTCTTTTCACACTATTTATAGAGGCAGGAATCCTATTTTGATGTAATTATCTCCTCTTCCTGTGATAGTTTATGTATGTTTTCCTGTTCTAAAGTGGAACTGCATTCTGTGAAAATCAGTTTCCAAGCAAATTTGGGAACCATGTTAATTTGAGGATTTAAATCCTCCCTTCCAGGAAATGATTACACAATATTTAGAAAGAACCCTGGGAAGAATCCAAACGATACAGTTTGTTATTTGAATTACGGCACCTTTTCTGCTTTTTTTTGGCTTGGTTTGGTTTTGGTTTTGTTGTTGTTTGCTTAAATACTCTTCTTCAGGTATATACTCTGTACTTCATGCAATGATAACTCACAGATTAGGGAGCCACCAGGTGACATTGTTCACATGTAAAAGCAGAACAGGAGATTTCATCATATACATACAAGGAAATTGATTCAATTTTACAAATGTATAAGATGAGAAACCCATTAGTAGACTGTGAGAACAAACATTTAGAATTTAGCAATTTAATATTGCATTATCTTTCATACCTACAAATCTAATGGTAAATTATTAAGCCTCTATAAATAAAATTAAGTTATTGTGATCAGGAAATGTCAGAACACATATGTTGCAATGTCCATTTAGAAAATCATAACAATTGATAATATAAGATTAGCGTACCACTGACATAGAAGAGGACTATAAAGTGCTTACAGTGCAATGAAGTTCTGTATTTCCTTTTCAGTTCAACATAAAGATAAATACTGCTTATAACTGGGGAAAAAAATTTCAAACCCAAAAGCTTTCTTAGATCTTTAATGTCCATAAACAGATGTGAACTTGAATTAATGAGTTCTTTGACAGGAAGGACGTTTATCAGCGATTTCCCCTAACATTGGGTCCAAACCAAAAGTAATTTAAGGGGTTTTGGTTGGGTTTTTTTTCTTCCATGGATTTAACTTGGCTGGCTGCCAAGGTGTAGAATCAGTATGGTGAAATCCAGAAGGACAGGAAGATGAATTAAACAATGCATTACTTAAATAGACACACTGTGCTGAGTCAGTTCTGACTCAGAAGGAAGATTCACCAGAATCACAGTGTGTTACATTATAGAAAGTTGCACATTTTAAATATTGACAAATTTCCACCTTGCACAGAATTTAAGAAATGGCAAGCTCAAAGGACAAGTTAATGTTTCTGCAAGTCAAAAAAGATTAATATATGCTACTATTACCTGAGAAAAGCCAACAAGCTGGAAAAGTGGGAAATATCTTTAGGACTTGAGAGGGTTTGAAATAACCAATATCTCAAAATTTAATCTTCAAGGAGGCATCTAATTTCTCTGAGTATGCATAGGAGACATTGTTTTGTTTGGATTCTTGAGAAATATTTAAGAAAAGTACTTAGCAAAAAAATCTACTGCAGAAGGTAGAGACAGATCAGGAAAGTGGGAACAACATAAAAAGGAAACAGATTCCTCAAAAAAGTTAAAGTAGTAAAAGATGGTACAGAAGCAAACTTGAGGAAGAGAAGAAGAAAGAGAAAATCAAGAAATTTTTAACTTTGGAATAGGGGAAAGACTACAAGAGCGTCTTGGTATGATCAAAATAAAACCAGTAAGCAGTGACATATGTTTCACAATCCTCAGTTGCACAAGACATGTTTATATAAAATGTTTTTCTTTATGATTGACCAGCTAGTTTTCCCTGTAGTGCTTTAGCACTCTTTGGTACTGAAACTTTTTCTTTCCCATTTGTGGACTGGGGGGGGGTTGAGTATTTCGCATAATTAGTAAGTGCTGTCAAGTCAGAGCATAGTGCAGTAGCTGGCTGACTGCCCAGAAGTAAAAACAGAACAGTAAAATCTTGCAAACAGGACAGGAAGAGAAGTTAAACAAGAGACTGATCCTCTATTTTTGGCACATACTCAACTTTGCAAACTGGGAAATTACAGATGGAGAGTTAAAAAAAAAAGAGAAAGTTATGAAAAAAATGAAAGAAAAATATAGTGATATAATTTTACAATATACATCATTCCATCAATCCTTGGATAGCAGATACAGCATATGACATACTATATAGTAATGAAAATGAATTTCTTCAAACTAGAAGTTCCTGATACAACTAAGCCAAACAGATCAAGGAAGACATTATCAGTCACATTCATACTAAGTCAGCCTATTCAGAAAGAAACAGAAGTCAGTTTGATTCTATGCTGATTGAGCAGCAAAAGAAGAAAAAGAGCTTTGCCAGCTAAAAAATACAATTTTACAAACTTTTTCACAAGTTGTGTAAGGAAATGAAATATTTGGAATATGCTTTTTTTTGTCTGCAGAACACTATAATGTTCATATTAGTATTTAAGAACTTAAAAATATAGTCTAATTTTGGTCACCTCCTTGATTTTCTCACTTTTCTGTAAGAAAAGGGAGAACCCTTCATTTTTGTTGACTTACTTCTGATCAGAAGTTACCTTGTAGGCCTAAAGCTTTGCCATTGTTCAGCCCCAGTTGGTAGCTTAACACCACACAGCCACTCACCCTCAGTGGGATGGGGGAGAGAATTAGAAGAGTAAAAGTGAGAAAACTCGTGGGTTGAGATAAAGGCAGGTTAGCAGGTTAAGCAAAAGCTGCACACACGAAATAGGCAAAACAAGGAATTCAGTCACCACTTTCCACCAACAGGCAGGTGTTCAGCTATCTCCAGGAGAGCAGGGCTCCATCATGTGTAACAGTTACTTGGGAAGACAACACTCAATATTCTCCCCTTCCTTCTTTTTCCTCCAGTTTATATGCTGAGCATGACATCCTATAGTATGGGATATCCCTTGGGTCATTGTGGCCAGATGTCCTAGCTGTGTTCCCTCCCAATTTTCTCGTGCACCCCCAGCCTACTCGCTGGTGAGGTGGTCTGAGAAGCAGAAAAGTCCTTGAATTTGTGTAAGCACTGCTCAGCAGTAATGAAAACATCTCTGTGCTATCAAGAATTTTCATCAAAAATCCCAAACATAGCCCCATACCAGCTATTTTAAAGAAAATTAACTCTATCCCTGACAAAATATCAGAAGGGCTTTTTTTGGTTTTGGTTCTTAGATTTTTTATTTGGGGTTGGTTTTTTATCCATAACTCCTATACCAAGATATTTAAAACTTTAATGATCAGATTCCTGTGATTACTGTATCTTATCTGACAATTCTAGAAGTACAAGGGAGAAACATGGACTGTAACAGCTCTGGAATGTATTTTCTTAGTGCAAGGACAGTGCAAGGACCAAATTGTAATAGCCTACTTTATATAGTCAAGTTGTAAACCTTCCAACAAAGTTATCATCCAAAAGCCACGTGTACCTGATCCAACAACAGTATCCATGTATGCTGGATTATTCATGCTGGGCCTGCATGCAGGCCACTTGCATAAATACATCTGATGTAGATAAACTTATCCATGTTATATATCTTTTTAAAGACTATAGATATAAAAAAGATAGTTATTAAACAGCCAACATGTGTATAGGAATGACTGATCACCAGTGAGTGCATATCGTCAAAAATGTAGCTTTCTGTGATCTTTTCTGTGCTTGTTAGTGACATCAATTACCTCTGTGTCAATGCTTTGATTCTTAATCTCTAAAAAGTGTAACTGCTTTTGTATATAGGAAGATTACAGCAGACTAACACAACTACTGCTATGAGTAAACTCATTTTAATCAGAATTTATTCAAAACACATGACAATTTATTGAAAAACTCCATCTGTGTCTGAAATTTCTGATTGAATTAAATCATGCATACTGTAACTTTATAGCCTGCTATGCTTTGAGGTGTATGTTATCTGATTAGACAAACAATGAATTAATATGGCATGAGAAGGGCTATTCATATTGTCCTCTAAATTGTTTAACAGCTACTGTAAATTGTGAAAATACTTCCTTTTTTTTAATCTTGTTTTTTTTTTTAATTAAAAAGGAATATTCTCCAAGATTACCAGCAACTTCAGATAAAGGTATTTCTGAAACACTTGCAGAATCTTGGCATATGTTTTGATTCTACTCTGTCTGGTTACATTAGACTGTGTAATAGGGTGAAGGTTTTACCTGCTATCACACTCAGGAGATTAAGCACAATATGGTCCTTCCATATGGTATTTGTGCCTAAAACCCAATGAGATTAGAATGCCTATGCTGAACATCACTCCATATGTTCATCGGAATAGCCCATAGGTCTTGATAGAAATAATGATTTTTTAGAGATTTAAATTAATATTTTTAGCAGTGCCTCAGAAACATCCCAAACACTGTCAATAATTATTGCTTCATCCCCCCTCTCCAATTATGCTATTATATATTATGTTAACGGTTATTTAGGTTTTATCCAGTGTGTATTTTCATCTGTTAAATGAGCATATCTATTTCTCTTCTATACAGGAAATTTTCTATTCTATTTAAGAAAAAAATAATCTGTTTTGCACTTTAAAAAACATACCTAAAGCAGAAAAAGAATACAAGGAAACCAACAGTTAAGACTGGTTTCTTTCCTAGGTATTTCAATGATTAGTAGATTGAATCTTTGCAGTCACATCTAATTTCCTACCTCATATTCTTCACATTTAATCTTCATTCTGAAGTCACATGGCAACATCAACTTTATCCCTATAATTTATGGAATTAGAGAACAGAAAAATACAGGTTTTGGAAAGCACATGAACAACTTCAGAAGTGATAACCACAGCCCTCCCACAGTTGAAAATCTCCTCTCACTCTCCCAGTCTTGTGTAACTAGTGTATCTTGAAACTTGAACATTATTTTCTTAACATCTTCTGATTATCAAGCAATTTAATGAAAAAAAAATCCAATAAATTCCTCCTGTTTTAGGTGAAACTCACTGTCTTTTTTCCCTTTCAACTGGACCAGGGTGAAAGCATAGGAATACTAAAATCATACCCTGAAGGCAAGGAGCCTAAACATAAGGCTAGAATAGGAACAGTCAAACAAGATAGTCATACAGCTTGCTCAAGGAAAGTGATCTTTGCATAGATTTATCTTCATATAGCTTATAGTAAGATTTAATCTTACGCCAAGTTGTCTCATTACCTTTTGCAAAAGTTTAGGGTTTTGTTTATTGCTTAAACCATGACAGGAGGTAAGCTTGCTTTCTTGTTGGTCGTGATTATTTGTTGCTCTTTTTTCTTATTTGGTCTTTTTTCTGACTGGATATTGAATAGACTGGTGTCATATGTCCTGCTGCTTTTGCCTCTCATTCTTCCACCATTATCTTTGAATGACTGAATCACATACTACTTCTTTCTTCCCCCTTCCCCCACTCCCCCACTCCCTTCAATCCCACCCTCAAGGAAAAGACAATATTAATAATGTCTCCTGAAACAGAAACTCTTTATTCTTGTCCCTACCAGGTTAGGGAAAATGTTCTAAATCCTTCTGCAGCAACGATCTTCATTTGCTTTGGACCAACAACTGAATACATAGTTCAAAATCTTTTAATGTGTGAAGAACAATTTTTAAAACATTTCAATAGAATCTAAACACAGAATGGTTACAGAAAACCAAGTCAACACGTATACTTCTTTTTTTTTTTTCCATTTTTTTCTTTCTGTGTGATATATTTTGAAACTCAGTTATGTCTTTTTAACCAAGATAGTTTAGGATACACTTCGTTAACATTCTGTAATCTCATTTAACAAGTAGCATAAATGTGAATGAACACAAGGAGCCACTGATATTAATAATGATGACTGTCACTCAAAATGCCTTTAGGAGTTTTAGATAAGACATTTAATGGTTCTTTGATAGACATAAGAATCTCATATTTAATTTGAATTATGGTTTTCTGAATTACTATGTTGCAGACGGAAATATCTCCACTCCATTGGCTTAAGGTATTTTTACTTTGCGCTACTAATCTTACATAAAAAAGGGATTATTTTACACATCACTGAAATCTTTATAACAACCTAAATGGACTTCCTTTTAATGCTGCTTGCAGCTATCATTTAGGAGTAATAACAGAGTGAGTTTAAAAGAGAATATCCCCTCATACAGTATCTATCAAGTGATTTTCCTTCTCTCTCTTGTGTCTTAAGACGGATTTTCTTTTTCAGTTGACTGTTTCAACTATAAGGATTCAAATTTAAATTTCTCTTTTTCACATCAGCCCAATGACACAAACTTGGAGTTATTTATGATTCTGTTCAGCAACACAGTCATTTTATGATACTTTTCTAGCTCTGATGCATTTTTAATAGTGATATCAGTACAAAGAGATTGAAAGTAACACAAAACAACAGGGTGGTGGAAGCCAAATGCAAAATCAATATAACAGATTAACATAGGGTATTAAAATAGAAGACAGTTATCTCTGTAAATAAAATAAATACATAAATAAATAAAGACATTGTGATACATAAGCCATTTGATGAGAAACTGAACATGATCCAGCAGTGTGAGCTCTCAGCCCAGAAAGCCATCCATATCCTGGGCTGCATCAAAAGAAGTGTTACCAGCAGGTTGAAGGAGGTGATCCTGCCCCTCTGGTCTTGAGACCTCACTTGGACTATTGTGCACAGTTCTGGGGTCCTCAACATAAAAAGGACATGGAACTGCTGGAACAAGTCCAGAGGAGGGCCACGAGGATGATCAGGGAGCTGGAGCACCTCCCGTGTGAAGACAGGCTGAGAAATGGGGCTGTTCAGCCTGGAGAAGAGAAGGCTGCTTGGAGACCTCGTAGCAACCTTCCAGTATCTGAAGGGGGCTTCTAAGGATGCTGGGGAAGGACTTTTCATTAGCGACTCGAGCAATAGGACAACGGGTAACAGGTTCAAATTAAACAGAGGAAGTTTAGATTGGATATAAGGAAGAAGTTCTTTACTGTGAGGACAGTGAGGCACTGGAAAGGGTTGCCCAAGGAAGTTGAGAACGATCCATCCTTGCAGTGTTCAAGGCCAGGTTGGACAGAGCCTTGGGTGACATGGTTTAGTGTGAAGTGTTCCTGCCCATGGCAGGGGGGCTGGAACTAGATGATCTTAAGGTCCTTTCCAACCCTAGCTATTCAATGATTCTGTTTCTGTTTTGCATAATTACGTACTTTGATTTTGGTTATTCTATTTTTAAAGATAAAATATGCCTGGTCTTTCTGTAGTGTGATCAAACTATGACAGCTCTCTTCTTTGAGACCTTTTCTATTACATTTAATTACATTTTAATTGGTTACTGTTATTTATTGCAGTTAAATTATGCATCAGTTCAGGTTGTTCAGAACATAACCGTACCTTTAGGAGCAAAAAGAAATTGTCAGACAGGTATCATATTTAAAAAACACATTCATACTTTGCCAACTACCTCAGTAAACCAGAAAATCCACCACTTAAAAAATTAATTTGGAACCTGGAGGCACAAGTAAATCTGTAAAAATAGTAGTAAACATATAATGGAAAAATTTTACAGTTTGGCATCCCTTTATGTCACTATTGTGGTGTAATTATCATATTTTTCCGCTGTGATAGGGAGTTAGGTATTCAAATGATATCAATTAGTCTAAACAACCTGATTTTTGCTTGAAGTGTCCAATCATTTTACCTCCAGCTTTGGTTTACCCAGATGAAGTGTGGAAATAGTATTTCAAACTGGATAGGACCAAGATTCACAGATCCAGAATCATAGTTAAGGTATGTGGCTTATTATTTTGCCTTAGTTCAGCAAAGTACTTCATCATAGTACTTCTTCTGAGACTTCACTGGCTCCTTCTGGCTGAGCTTTTCAAACATGTTATTTTCAGTAACAATCCTAACTATAAAGAGAACAGTGGAAAGACTTGCAAAATTAGGTTTCAGGATTTGGTCTTGAGCCTAACAGGAAGTTTTTTTGGAACTAAGTACATCTGAATACTTAAAACTATTCTAGCCCTTATGTAAAGGATACACTAAACTACAAGGGTTGTGGAGCAGAGAACTTTTGCCAATTGAAAAGGTAAACTTGGATATTGCATACACAAAAAAAAAATAAGGTTTAATTTTACCTTATGCAGTGAGTCTGCCAGCAATTCAAGCATTCAAATGCTCCCATAAAACCTGTGAAACCTCAATCTGTTCAGGAAATGGAGTCAGTAAAGTTATTATAAAAAGATATCTTAGAAAAACTTAGCTGCAAATTGACTAGCCAAGCTTGCATGTACATATATGCAGACTTGAAAAAAAAAAAAAAAACAAAACCAAAAAACCACATTTTTTAGCTCATCTGAAGTGTTTAAGATTAGTGACATATGTTTAGAACAGACAGTATTTTGTATTAACATAAGAGGTAAATTCAGGGTACATTTTCCTAACTAAAGCACATAAGAAAATCAACTAGCTCTACCCAGCAGCTTCAAAGACCATTTGTACCAAGACTATATTCATTAACTGCCCTCAGAATTTCTTCCAGCTGTAGGTAATGGCAACTAAATCCTTGCAGGTGATTCCTTTTTGCCTTATCCTTGACAACATATGAATACTATACACATGAACATAACAGAGGAGAAGTCTAGATATGCATGCACCGAGACTTTGTTTATTGTTGGTACGGGAAACATTTGTGCATCAGAATCACACTACAACAAGGTTGAAGGCGAACTGTGATGTCACCTAGCCCAGTCTCCTGCTCAGGTGACGGCAAACCTTGAAGTTAAATTGACCTGCTAAGGGTTTTGTCCAAACTGTGACTATCTCTAAGGCCAGAGGCTGCTTATGTGCGCAAACTGCTCCAGCACTTAACCACTGTCATTGTGAAGCTTTTTTAACCCATCATGCTTAAACCTGTGACTGTTGCCCCTTGTCCTTCCTCTGTGTCTGAGAGGACACTGACTCTACATACTATAAAGCCACTTTAGCAAGTGTAAGACTGCTATTAAGATCCATCTTTGCCTTCTCTTCTTCAGCCTATACAAGCTGTTTAATTTAGCCTCTCTTCATGCCTTAGCCTCCATGGTATTCTGCTGTACCTGCTTCAGTATTTTTATGTATGGTTCCTCTTTTTCTCTGTTCATTCATCTGTTTATATATCAATTTTTCTCTGACAGTAAATGGAAGAGGAGCTTGCACTCAAGTGTTCTTAGTATTTTGATAAATTTGAAGCAGAATTACTTTCTTTTTCATGCCAAACTTACTGAAATAATGTATTTCAGTATTTAAAGTGGAGGCAGCACTCTGAATCATCCATTTAGTTTGACATATTTATTTGCTGATGTAACTCCTGTATAAAAATAGGTAGTTACAAAGGGTTACATAACTGCTGTTGTAGGATCTGCTGAGATTTTAAGAAGCTTATTTCACACTCAGTGCTACAATTAAAAATATATATAAAAAAAAAGGGGAGTAAACCCAAGTTTAAATAGTAAATACTTATTCCATACCTGGAGACTTGAGTAAATTTTTCTACCTAGAAATGTGGTCTTGATGGCCAAAGAGGTAACTTCCAATTTTGCATACCTAAATTGTAAAATAAGACTGACTATAAGGAGGAAATAAAGGTAAGATTTTAAACCTCTTTCTGCTACCCCCACAGAAGCTTTGTTTTGCAGTTTGAGAGTACAAGAGCCAGCACTTCAGATGTGATCCATCCTTCATGGGGTAGAGAAGAAACCACGCCTTCTATCTGAGCTATTATGTATGGTAGTATATACAGCATTTGCCAAAAAGTAAGAAAGTCTTCTGTCATGAAAAGTTCTCATCAGAAAGGCTCAGAAACCTTACATTTATGGGCACTTTGTGTTTTCATCACACTTTCAAATTAATTAATGAGACTACTTCAGAAGCTTTAATCTAGGCTACAGTATTAGGAAACAGGCATTAGACATTTCCTGTTTGCATTTCTATGTTGCTTGTTTTAAGAGTTGTTTTACTTTCATCGAAGACTGTTGAGGGCCTTAATGTACAATATTGACAGAGTAATAAAAATAGCAAATTATATTTCTGGTCGTGTGCCAAATTCATTAATTTCTCAGTCATATCAAAAATAATATGGAAGACAAAAGAAAACCAGCCTTATTCAAACTTAATCAGGATTGCAACTGAACTGAAATGAGGAATAACCAGTATGCTCATTTCACACTAATCAACTGCCCCTCCATATTGCTTCCTGATTCATGTTATTATTCTGTACTTCACTTTTCTGGCATGCATGTTAAAAATCATGATTGGCAACAGTCTGCTTCCTATGAGTTTGGTAGCCTAGATGTTTACAATACTAAAAAAATGCAATACATTTCCCCTCTCAGTTATAGTGTCACAAGATCATATATTTTGAGGTATCAAACATTAACTCCCTAAGAAGTTACTAGTATTGAACCTGTTGCAAATGGCAAACAGCATCTGCAAGTGTGACTTATTCCATCTAGAGAACATTTTGAAGTATGAAAGTATGAGAGCAAATGAAGAAAGAAATATTTCAAATAGCACAGCTTAATACAGAACCATATATCAAACCAAGATAACTTTCGGAGGCAATATTTACATTTCGTTAAGGACTACAGCTGAGAGATTCCTACACTAAGAGCTGTAAATAATAAATAAACAAAATGAAAGCAATATGAATTAAATGCAGGGGAAATGCTAGTGTGGCATTAAAACTTTAGAAATGTCTGAGTAAAAATCTGTTCATTGTAGGTGCTCTGGCTATAAAAGTATATGCATTTTTTAATTCTCAGCAGTCATTTATAATAATTTCTTTTACTGCATATAAGCCATGCATACGTACAAAAATATATACTTTTCTAATGAAAGTGTTCCAGAAATAGGGCTCATATTAAGTAAGATTTAGGAAAGGATTTTGCCAGCTGGCCCTTAAATTATTATCCATAGGCTGATTCAGATGTCATGTTTTCTTTAAAATATTTTATGCTTTATAAAGATAACTAAAAAAATCAAAATACTGAGTGGACAACTGCCTAAATTATCCAGGAGATAAAACAGAGGAAAACATGCATTCTTCAGGTTTCTTTGCCTAACCCATATGAAATTATTTTAGTCCTTATGGATTGACAACCTCATATTCCTTCTACTTGTCGTGGTTTAAGCCCAGCCATAACTCAGAACCACGCAGCCACTCGCTCACTCCCCCCTTTCCTCCCTGCCCCACTCCCGGAGGGATGGGGAGGAGAATCAAAAGAATGTAACTCCCACGGGCTGAGATAAGAACAGTCCAGTAAC
>WYDI02040244.1:0-28506 GCA_009867235.2 Psittacus erithacus
GAGCTTCTGCCTAAGAGCTCATCTCAGTCTCCCCTCTGGCAGGTTCAAGCCATTCCCCTTGGCCTGGCCCTACAGGCGCTTGTCCAAAGCCCCTCTCCAGGTTTCTTGTAGCCCTTTCAGGCACTGGAGCTGCTCTAAGGTCTCCCCTTCAGGAGCCTTCTCCAGGCTGACCCAGCTCTCTCAGCCTGGCTCAACAGCAGAGCTGCTCCAGCCTTCACAGCATCTTTGTGGCCTCCTCTGGACTCACTCTGACAGCTCCACATCCTTCTTGTGTTGTTGCCACAGAGCTGGACACAAGACTGCATGTCTGGGGTCTCCCCAGAGCATAGCAGAGGGGGAAAATCCTCTCCCTTGACCTGCTGCTCACTCTCTGGGAATGAACCCAGGATTTTGACATAGAAAAAAGCTTCATTTTAAACAACAGCAACATCAACAGAACATTTACTGATGGGGTTTTACAGCTCTGAGCTGCAGCCTGTGGGCCAGCTGAGGATTTAGGTACTACAAAACACAAACCAGTGCTAAGCTTCCCAACCTCAGGCAGCTGCTGCGCAAGCACATGCTTGCAGTGAATAAAGACATTGCATCTTGGCCTGTGTTGTTCTGCCTTAACGGGTACAATCCCTCTCCGTCCTTTCATAGCCATCAGTTGTTGCTTGCTGCACTCCCTGGGGCTGGTATCAGATTGTGGCAGTGCGTTTGCTTTGAAGCAAAAACAATTGCCATCTTCAGCAACTCTCTCAAAGCTGTTACCTTTTTGAAGGACATCAGCAAGATCTTAATGGACCACTGAGATCATTCCCAGCTGGACCAGCAGGTCATTTTTAACTTGTTTTCTGTTGTCTGAATTTATAAAAGCTTCCTATAATGGAAGCTTTGCATTGCCTGAATATGATCCATCCCTTGTGCAGCCTTTGCTGGATGCTGGAGGAGCTGGAAATTCCCTTCAGCTCCAAGAATGAAATCTCCACGATTAGCAGCTGCCTGTCTCCAAAGCTAGTTCGTTTAATCACATAGTCAAAGCTGGGGACTGGTCTCAGCCTTTCCACATGAAATACATGAGGCGGAATAGCTGAATAGAAAGTGAGTGGGAGCAGAGACACTCAGCATTCATTGTGTGAAGAAATAAAAGTGCAAGAGGACCTATGAAATGAGCTGTGCTGGATGCATAGCTGGTTGTGTGGCCCACTGGATTCAGGCAACAAAAGGATTGAAAATAATCTCAAATTTATCTGTATTCTTTTGGAGGATTTTTTTTTTTCCCCTCTTCCATCAAGTTTATCTTTCCTTAGTTATTAAAGAGGAGACCTGTGGGGAGGGAGATGTTTCTCCACTGGAATGATGGAGGACCAGACGTTATCACTCAGGACATGATGGAGATAACCTACAGACACGATTGGATGTGTTTAGAGGAGAAATCTCTCTGTAAGAGGCAATTTCCAGCCTTGTTCTGGAAAGTAATTTTGGCATCTAATCAAAAAATTTGTGCCACAGAACATCACGCATGGTGGTGTGCCCAGTGTGTAGAGCCTCACCTGACCTCTGCAGTGGAGGTTGAACTTCAACAGCCCCTGTAAACTAGCTGGGCAGAGTGTTTTATACCCCAGCAGTGTCTTTTTTACACATCAAAGTCCAAAGGCATAAACAGTGAAAGAAGAATTTACTTAAACCCAAAGAAACAAAAAAGGAGCATTGAATAAAGACCAAGAAATTCTCCCCGGCAGGTGACTTCTTTGTGGCACTGGTTTATAGTTAGCAATGCAGTTTGTTTTATTAGTTATAAATAAAGTACAAAAAATCCACCAAAAGTGAATCTAAGCATTTACACAATTTCTAATGTCTTTTCATTTCTTCAATGCACTATTGCTTTAATATTAATAATAAATATTTTTCTAGCTTTCTTCTATAAAATAGTCTATGTAGGAAAATGTTGCACAGCACAACAGAACAGCAGTAGGAGTACAAAAATGTGGGTGATCCTTTCACGAGCCCAGGTCATTAAAGGGCAGAATTTTTGTTTGCTCACTCCTTGTTTCACTTATTCCTTTTGCAGTGTCTTTGCTGCAGGGGGGAACAACCAATTCCCCATCCCCGCACAGCTCAGAACTTCAGCTACAGGCTACAGGGGAGAGTGTTAGAGAGCAGCAAGGTAAAAAAACACAGACAGGTTTTAAATCCAGGGTAAGGCAAAGTCAACAAAGCAGAGCAGTACCCTGAAGGGACAGAGAGAAAGAAAATCAGGGTGTAGTCATTCTGTGCCTTTCTAACCCAAAAGAGAATTTTGTCCAAAGCCTTTTGGGGGGAATGACTACTGGCTGAGCAAATGCATTGATCCCAATGTCTGTTCATAGATGGCTGAGCATCTGCACTGACTGAGAGTGGTTATGGCTTAAAGCTAAAAATATTATCAAAGGTGCTCTAAAACCTCCTGCAAGGCTTGAGCACTTGATATTCAGGAGCCTTTTAGGAAAAGGCAGTTCACTGTGAAAGCAGTGAGGCTGTGGCTATGGCTGGGAATGGGGATGGAAATGGAGATGCTTGGCCACCGCTGCAGGAGCAGGATGAAAGCTTGGGGCTGCCCCACTCTCTGGGTACTGAAGGGTTCCAGGGGAGGCCCCTGGTCGACAGTAGATTAAAAAGCTCCAAGTTGAGATTTCCCCCTTAGCAAAGGGGATGAAATAAACTGGTCAAGACAATGAGCATTGACACCTCCTGCTCCATGTGTGTTTTGCAGCTGGGTTATAGTGAATACTCATGGCAGACATTACAAAGGGATGCCAAATTACTCTCATATCCATCCCAGCCCCTCTCAGCTAGACCAGTGGTTAAGCCTTAAAAGCTACAATGAATCCCTCAGTTTTGTTGCTATCAACCTCAGGCTTAACTGATTGCTTCGTTTATCCTCTCCTCAGCGCCCATGAGGCATGCATGAATGCACACATGGAGGGTGAAAAGAACCAAACCAAGCACCCATAGGCACAAAAAACTACACAGAGCCACCATGCCTGGGCTTCCTTCCTTGGATTTTGAGCAATTTGAAGAGTCTTTCACTAAATGCATGCATTGTTTGAAGCACAGCTTCATACCAGATGTTGTTGCAGGGTAACACATGCAGCAAAAGCAGGAGCAACACCAGCACTGTCAGGGGATGGGGTGGTAGCAAGAATCGATTGAAATGTTTTGGTTTTGCAGAGCATCCTTAATCACCTTCAATGCACAAGGATGCAAGTGAAAGGATCACCAGAGTTTGATTATGAGTGCAAATAATATTCATATATATGTGCTAAACACAGTCACTATATTGCAGTTTTCCACTATGTCACAGCATACAGAATCAAAGGTTTGCATTTTTATGGAATGTATCCAAGGTAACAGCACCACAGTAATACAGTTTGTAATCACACACCCTGATTTTTTTATGTTTTTTAATTTTTTTTTGTGACAAGATAAGCATTACCCCCCACATCCCATGTTTAACTTTTTATTTTTAAAGTACCGATGCATGCAAAGCATTCCATTCCCAGAAACAATGCAAAAATGAGGTAATAGGAGTAATAAAAAAAATTAGTATTAATTTCTAAATAAATAAATTATAATTAAAAATGCAAAAAAAACCAACTATAAAAATAATTAAATAAGAACCCACAATATCTACAAGTTAGTCATAAATTATGATTGTTAAATATAAGGCATTTAAGCTCACAAAACCCTGTAAACTATCCACGTTTTGTTTCTAGATATTTGTCATTGTTCGTCTTGTTTTGCTGTTAAAACTCACCCTATTAATCTCAACCTATACGTAAATAATTATTTCAAACGCAAAGGAACCTGACACACTGATGCAAGTCCAGACGCTGTAAGCTCACACGCACCTTGGGATCAATCACTCACACGAGACCATGGGAGTTTGGTGCTTTTCTTCACCAAAGGGTACTTCTTTTTTTTTAGTTTGTTTGTTTATTTATTTATTTTTTTTAAAAACTGTGCTTGTTCATTAGGCAAATAGTAATACTTTCGCATAGGCTTTAAGAAAACACACGGTTCGGAAGAGGTCCTTGTTCCCTCCCCGCACGGCCAGGGTCTAAATCACCCTGTTCCTCTCCCTGCTTCATCCCCAGCTCATGCCTAGATAGACCAGGCAGGCTTACAGTGTATTTCACTAGCAAAGCCTTGCTTTGCTTGTCCACATTTTTAGCAATATTAATATTATTTTTAATGCTGCTTCAAGCTGCTGCTGCTGGAGTAAGCCCCATCGGTATCGATGGACCACTCCTTGACCCATGGGCATCAGGCCTGGGACTACTACATCTCCCAGGAAGCCATCACTTGCACTGAGTGACAAATAGGTCATAGAATCATAGACTTATAGGATGTTTGGATTGAAGGATCCTTTAAAGTTCATCTAGTCCAGCCACCCTGCAATGAGCAGGGACACTTTCAACTGAGATGGCTCAGAGCACCATCAAACCTGACTTGAATATTTCTAGGGATGGGGCATCTACCACATCTCTGGGCAACCTGTGCCAGTGTTTCACCACCCTCACTGTAACCCATTATGCCTTCCTCATATGTCACTGTTTGTTCCCCTGTCCACTTGCTCCTACTTACATGAGCACAGCAAAAGAGGGGCTGCTTCATCCTCGCACCCACAGGGCTCCCCTCTTTTTCTCCTTCCTCTAGTTGGGAAAACAAACAATCTCTGGGGTGCCTCTGAGGCTGGTGTTTTCCAACTACAGCTCATGGGACTTTCTCAGTCCCTCAGATAGATAGTAATTTATGATTGTTTCTACTTGGAAAGCATCACTTGGCTCCAGTGAAATGGATGCTTGGGGGAGCCAGAAATCACTAGTGCCACATCAGCATTTTCAATGTATAATTTTTCCAACTAATTTCCTTTTCTCCTCTGATTTTCTCTCTTTTGCTCCCCTAGTATACAAAGATAATAATAAAAAAGATTTAAAAAACAAAGTGAAAAATGGGTTTATGGTGTGAATGTTGGTTCTCCGGAGGGTTTTCAGCCCAGCCCCTGTGGTTGGCAAGCTGAGGTCTTTATGTCAGGGGGAGCTTGGACTGCAACGGCTCAGTCTTTGGAGACAGAATCCTCCTAATTCTGTTTTGAGTGTTAATGCAATTAAATTAAATTCTACCAACCAATGAATTCTCTGTATGGATATGGTCTGAAACGCATATGCAAACACACGTGGGTGCAGGTACATATGCTTTGAGGCAGGGTCACAACCCAGCCCCTCCAAAAAGCATCAAAATCTCCTTCCAACCTGCCTCCCTTTTCCATGCAGAAATGCTCATGGCCTCAACAGTGCCTTGTGAGCATTCATTTTAATCCCATCCTATTATCAGAGATGCTTCTGCATGCGAGAGGAGTCAGCATTGTACATCTCTAAACACCTCATTGTCATTACTATGCTCCAAAACACAGCTGTAGGCACAGACTCCAATAACCATCATTTTGGATGGCTGATGAAGCCAGCCAGCCTCACAGCTCACATCAGAAAGCAACATAGATAATGACAATCATAAAGACACCCCTTCCTTAAATTTCAATATGGCAAGCTACTTTAAAGATAAAAAGCGAAGAAACATCTACTCCAGTATTGCACCCCTACAGAAAGTGTCCAGCATCAGCAGATAAGCAGGAATGAAGCTTCTCCCTATGGCTTCATTAATTTTATTCCAAATTTTAGTTGGTTTTTTTAAGCTTCTCTAAATTTGGAACACACTGTAAACACAGGGAAAGGAAGCACATGCGGCTGAGGCAAAGAGCACAACCCTTCTGACTGTAAACAGGGTTTTGCTTTTTTGCCTCTTCCCCACCCAAAAAGAGTAGGAAAGGTTGACCTTTTTTCATCCCCCTCTGCAATGTATTAATCAGGCACCAAAATAAGGAATCTATGAAAAAATATTTGGTGCAAATTAGCTAACAGCAACATGTCCACCACAAGATGAGTAGGGCATCAAACACAACATTTCTCAAGCTAACATGCTCCAGCTGCCATCCATAGAAATAGCTAAAGGACCCCTAACATGTTTCTACATATTCGAGAGGTATATATACAATCCTCATGAAATGCAGGATTGACAGGCCAGACTACCACAACTAGTTCCTTCATGTTCAACACTAAATCTTCTGCAGCACGGGGTCTCTGAGCTCCGGGAATGCCAGCTCCCTTTTACCGGGCCCGTATCCTGCGTATGTGCAATATCTCCTACCGCTAGATATTGTACTGCCGCCTCCTCCACCTCCTCCTCTCTAACGTGCCTGCAGACTTTTCTTCTCAATCAAATGGCTCAGAAGGCAAAAAAATTGCTGCAAGGGTTTATGGCCATACGACCTGGTAAGGAAAATGGTGTATCCAGCCAGTCCTTTCAGCTGTCCGAGCCAAGCTGTGTTTCAATGTCCACCCTGCAGATCGGGCACTTCTTGCTGGTGGCCAGCCACTGGTCCACGCACACTTGGTGGAAGAGATGCATGCAGGGCAATCGCCTGCAAAGAGAGATGTATCACACTGTTAAGGTTGGAACAGGTCCAGGGGAACAAGAAGAGCCAGAAAGCAACAGCGGATGCTTCAAACACCAGCACTACAGCCTTTCCCAGCAATGCCAGCTCACATAGGGTACAAAGTCAAAGATGTTCTTCTTGGCTAAAAGCCTTTTAGAAAAGCCCACACTCTCCCAACTTCCATTATTCCAGTTCTTAGTTACCCCAGCTGCTGCTTTTTTAAACATTTAGGCGCACTAGGTTTCACTGCAAAGTCTCTTGGTTTTTCACCATTGAGGCTCATTAGCAGTGAGGTGGGTCCCCATGTGGGTGTTCGGTGTACAGAATGTAGCTGCTTTTCACCTACATCACGTTACTCATCAGTTTGTTCACTGTTGTGAGTCAGAAGGATCCTGAACCACAAGGACACACAGCAAGAGGATCAGGGTTTTTCTTGATGGTTTAAGGCAATTAAAGGGTGATAAGCAGGACCAGGTAGTGTAGCTGCGCCGCAGCTCCTTCAGACATGGTAGCTCAGCCCCAAGCAATTGCTTGTCCCTATCCTCTGTCACAGGCAGAGATTTGACCCAGCCGAGAGCCTGGAGATGTTTGTGGGGCTTTGTTGTTGGCTCAGGACAGCTCCTAAGCAGCATTTGGTTTTCCAGACCCTGAAACAGCCCAAGTGAGTTTGTCAGGACGAACAGGGACAACTCCACCAGCACACATCAGCCCTAACCCCAGTAAACACAACTCAGATGGCACTGGGAGACAGAAAAGCAGATGGAAAGATTGTACCTGACATCTTCTCCGTCTTCAAGCATGGAGAGACAGATTGTGCATTTCTCGTCAGTGTCCGACTCCTCTCCATCCTCTTGCCCAGCTTTGCCCTCCTGTGGTCTTCTCTGAAGACAGTTAAAAACATAACCAACAAATTGGTTAGGACTTGACTTTCTAATGCTCTCCCAAGCCTGGGCAGTTGCACAAAGGTAAATAATAAGAGCTTCATCTATCAGCCAGATCCTCCACTTTGAGGAAACCGAAGTGGCCAGTGAGGAGAGGATGCTACCAACTTACTGCTCATTGGCACATCTCCTTCTGGGGCCAGTAACAATGGGACTGGTGGTAGTGTTCCACAGAGCAGCCTGACCTCTGCTGCCCTAACACAGCCCCCCTCCCCCCCCCACCTCCTCACAGTGGAGATGGCCCAACATCTCCTTTGCTGGAGGATTCTCCTGGAGAAGCCAAAGCACATGGGGCCACCACTGCCAGGAAGGGCAACCACTGTGACCCATGACAGCTTAGCCACTGGCCCAGCCACAGGTTGCGCCGTGGGGTAGCACTCAGCCAGTCAGCTCTCCCTTTTTCTCTTCCCCACACACATCCATTCCTACACTATAATTCTTCTGGATCCACTGGAGATGCACTCAGAGATGAGCACAGCAGGAGTTAACTCACTTCGTATGTGAGCAATGCAGCACCTCTACTTCTAACTGCCCAGCTGCAAATTACTAACACGTAAAATTTGTACCCAAGCAAGCATTTTGCCCATTTTTCACTCACCACAACCCAAAAACATGGCAACATCTCCTTGCAGGAAGGAGATCAGCTCCAACATAGGAGGTACCCCTCGCAAAGGGAGGGGAAGCTCACACAAATCAAAGAACCAATTCTGGATTTTACATTCCTCACCCATTTGGGGAAATATTTTGATTGATGGCCACCAGTTTGACAACCTGAGGATTGCAACCCACCAAAGACCTTCCTTCTGTCTGCTCCATGTGCACAGAACTTGTACAACTGAGAAGGGGTGTTGTCCCTGCTGTGGTTTGGGGCTCTCACCTTCTTGTACTTGTGGGGAAAAGTGAACCTCTCAATGGTGTTCTGGACAGCACCACGGCTCACACTGCCCAGCCTGTCCTCCAGCTGCAGCAGCTCCTGTGGCACAGCAGTAGCAGCAAAGCATGATCAGCGTTAATCCTAGGCACGAGGTCCCACCAACCCACCCTACCTGCTGGTGACCAAGGCTCCCTCCTGCCCTTTCCTTCATAGAAATGTCCATCAAACTCAAAGTACTCATGCTAAAATGATGGATCTGAGCCTTGGTAGCTGGGCTAATAACTGAAGACTCAAGGCAAAGAGCAGGATTCCCAGCAATTCAGAAATTGGGGTGGAATTTGATCTCTGTTGGGAAACAAAACTCTGCAGAATTGGAGAATTTTCATAGAATCCCAGAACTGATGGTGTTGGAAGGGAGCTTAAAGCTCATTCAGTTCCAACCCCCTGCCATAGGCAGGGAGATGTTCCACTAGATCAGGTTGTTTCAAGCCCTGTCCAGCCTGGCTTCGAACACTGCCAGGCATGGGGCAGCCTGTGCTAGAACTTCACCACACTCACAGGGAAGAACTTCTGCTTTAGAAGATCTCAGTCTCCCCTCTGGGAGGTTAAAGCCATTGCCCCTTGTTCTGTCCCTACAGGTCCTTGTCCAAAGCCCCTCTTCAGGTTTCTTGTAGCCTCCTTAGGCACTGAGAGCTGCTCTAAGGTCTCCCTGGGGCCTTCTTTTCTTGGTTGACCGACATGGAGGGAATCATAGTCAACATGAGCCAGATGCAGGCACTTTGGAGTAAACCAGCTTTTACCAGACCCACTCAAACACTGCTTCCCAGTTATTGCTAAAATTGCTGTAAGACTCAGTGCACCTGCCATGCCACAAAACACAAGTTTATGCCGGAGCTTGCGCAGATTCCCAGCATTAAAAGTTAAACGATAATTCCAGCCCCTGAAATACATACTTCATAACTCTCCCGCACAGCTGATGTGTGCCTGCTTGGGTTCAGTCCCTGAAGAGCAAGTAGCTGCAGCTGAGGGTAAGGGTAATTTCTGATTTCATGAACAACCTGTGAGAAGCGAGGGAAAAGAATAAAGCCACCTGTACTGCACATTGAAATCCTTTGTGTCCCTTGACTTAAATCAAGTGCCTTGAAAATCTAAATTGAAAGAGCAGACTGGCATCTTCCCCCAGTGGAAGCCTTGTAATAACAAAAAAAAAAAAAAGAGGTTTTATTAAAAAGATCTCCTATAAATGATAACTAAGAGCATGCATTTCTTCTGAATAAACTGTTATAATGTTCCTGTTGCATTCATAACATTGCAGTACCAAACTCTAAACATGGATCAGCTGTAAAGGGGATTTTATTTTATTTAGTTTTAAATGGGTAGGTTTCTCTCTGTCCACACTTTGATTTCTTAAAGCGTCACTGTAGTACACAGGTGTCAGGGTCTAACTATGGAGGCAAGTTAAAAACACTTTCATGGGATTTCTGAAGATGCTTTAAGGACTGAAAGTGCTTGGCATGACTCAGCTCCAAACACAGCACCCTGCTAGGAGAAGGGCAAACAAGTGACCCCAGTCAGCCTATCTTCTCATCAAATCCCACCTCTACCTGTGATAAATTTACAGATGGCATCAAGGCTGATGTAGAGAGAAAAGACATGACAAGGAATGATCTTCTGAGCCCAGGGAAGGGATCACTTATCACCAATCCTTATGCATACACAGACTTCTGGGAGACCGTAGTTTGTTCTAGTATTAATAATACTATTAGTAATAACTGCTGAGTCTCTCACATGCTACCCAGATTTTGCAGGCCAGGTTGTGAGCATGGTGCTGCATGCGATCGATCAAGTGTTTCCAGAGCAGCTGAGCTTTTCTTTCCTTTCTCTAATCCAGAGTGCAGTGATGCAACACTATCCTTTCAGACACTCCCTCCCACGGCCGGAGATAAGTGGGATTCACAGAAGACAGGTGATAGAAAGATAGCAGCCTTTATTTTGACTGCCTTCTGGCAGACAATGCATAAAACATTTCTTGGTAAAAGCGTTTCACTTACCATCTGTGTCGAGGATGTGCTTCTGGGGAAGTGGTGCATCCGAGGTGTAGCTAAGTAATGCTGATAGGGCTGAGGGACTGGACGGACCTGGAACTGGGTATGAGTCAGTCCCGCATCGACACTGAGGTCCCTGTGGACACAAGGATGAGGATATGGATTTTAGATTGGAGAGTAGGAACAGTTACTTCACCAGAGGATGATCAGGCATTGGAACAGGCTGCCTGAGGCAGTGGTAAAATTACCACCCCTGGAAGTGTTCACACAGCATGTAGATGAGGCCCTTAGTGATGTGGTTTAGTAGTGCCTTCGGCAGTGCTGGCATAATAGCTGGACTCGATGATCTTATAGGTCTTTCCCAACCTAGTTTATTAAGCGATTCTATATTCCTATGGCTTTGACAGCATGGTTATATTGCATGGATTATGCCAAGTGAGGTCATGCTCAAGAGCAGCCTCCACTGGTGGGATCTGAGCTGCTGTGGGTTCCTCTACATTGGGTGATGCTACTGCTTGGAAAGGCGTTTCCTCCATTTTGGGCAATCCCTCATGACTGTACCAGCTAGAAGGAGTAAAGGGTTGGTTTTGTGCCAGTTAGCTTTTGTGTTAGCCAGGGTCAAGAGCTGCGCAGACTTAGCCTGCTAATTTCAGACCAAGAACATGTTGGTGGCTGTGATCGATACCCAGGCTCGAAAACTCAATCTGGTCAGACCAGGTACTCCCCATGCTGCCATCACTGCAAACGATTACATTTTGCCTTGAATATTTTGTGAGAATACAGCTAATTGCTCAGGGAACACACCAATGAATCATCCACAGTAGTTAGGAGCCAATTAGGCACCATCTGGGGGCTTTTAGATGTGCCTGTGCTTTCCTTGGAGATCTCCCAACCCACATCATGGTAGGACTTGGGGAGGCATGGGAGACTGTACCTCGCCTGAACCCAGGCTCAGGGAGCCCCAGAACTGCTCTGTGTGCAGAAGGTAAGAGATTTATGGATAAGATCGATGTAGGAAAAGGTGTCACACCACTAGCAGGCCAGCACTAATGAATCATAAAATCACAGAATGGTTGAGTTGGAAAGGACCTAATGATCACTCATTTCCAAGCCCCTGTCATAGGCAGGGACACCTCCCACTAGACAATGAATCAGGACATCCCCAATGATCCCACTTGCATGTATGCATCCTGGCCTGGACAAGCAGAGCTAGGGGCTCAGCTTGGTGAGTTTGGGTGGATTTTTCCTCCAGAAAAATAATCTATCTCAATCCCAGGGTTTGGCATGACCAAGGTCCTGGCAAACACCACAGCTCTGCCCCAGTCCAGCACGCAGAGGCAAACTGCAGCTCCATCCCCACACTGTGTGGAGGGGATGAGAGAAGACCTAACGTGGCTCCTCTGTCTATAATCCAATTAGGTGATCCCTTGTGTGTCCAGCTAGAGTGTCTCAGCAAACAAGTACATGATTCTCTTTATCATAATTATAAAAGCCAGTGCTGTAATAACCATTGTCTTCACATTTACCAGAGCAAAGCTAATTTGATCACAGGGGTGGCTTCCCGTTTTAGCTTCAAACTTCCCTTCCCCTGTGTGGAAGACAGTAGCAGCAAGTGCAATGGCTTGTTAGGAGCAACCCAGATGTGTCCTGCAGCTGCTGCAAAGCTGCTTTCACCCAACAGCAGATAACAGATATGAAGGGACAGCAAACGCAGGAATCCTTTGGGCAGAACGGCCTGCATGCCAGGCACGAGTTCCTGTGCTCTAGTACTCCTTCACAGGACACCCCACACTAAGGTGAAGCAAAAAGGGACTATCTTTGCTGGCCCTGTGCTAGCCATGCGCTAGACAGACAAAACCTGGCAGAGGATAAGAGACAGCAGGCAACTGGAAAGAGCACAGCCAGGGTAAGAAGCTGCAGGACTGGACACTTTCCAGCTCCTGTGTCACAATTTTGGATGTTTATTCAGTTGCTTAAGGTTGTTCCCAGGTGGATGGAAGGCTCAATTGGAGGCTTTGGATCTGTTCCCAGCCCTGTCAGTGGTCTGATGCATGACCTTGACCACTTCCTCTCTGCCCTCCCATATTCACTGGCTGAAAAATAGACGTGATAATCTATGGAGTATTGTGAGATCGAGGGTTGCAGAGATCTCTCAAAGATGAATGGCCATCATTAACTTGCACAAGTAATTGCATTAACAGCGCTGCTGAACTGTTCGTGCGTTCATGCATTTAAAGCCTTACAATCGGATGCTGAGGCCCCTGAAGTGATGCTGTGGTAGTACAGAAGGGTCCAAAGCAGAAGACTGCATGGAATAGTGTTTTCTTAGGGTTTGGAGATGAATAAGAGCACATTAGGTGAAGAAAACTAAAACCAATCATAATCTTCTAGCCTGTGTTGCATGGATTACTGTACAACACCTTGATGCTCAGATGCGAGGTTCAAGAACTGTGATGCCTATGGTACATGGGCTGCCAGCAACCAGCCAGTCAAGGATAATAGGTTGAATGGTCATCACTAAATACAAATGCAGAAGATGACTTCAGGAACAAAATGGGAGTTTATTCTTCATCAGGGGATTTTAATCAAGGTTGGGCTGTCTGAGATGCCTGATCATGTTCAGATCTTCTTTCCATCCCCATTTCTCGCAACAGTGCCTACAACTGCTAATGCTTATGCAGTGGTAACACATTAGAGCAAAGTTTTCATATCCATCACTGGGCAAAACTCTACATGTGCCCCGAGGGAAAGTGAGTCACCCAAATATATATACACAGTATATGATTTCTGTCATTCTTACTCCTTCAGTTTTATAAGGCTATGGAGCAACACAGGGAGGGGAAAGGAGGGAGGAAGAGTGGAACATAAAGTGATGCTTTATCAGATCTTTCTAATGATTATAATTAAACATTCTGCTACAAAAGAGAAGCAGAAAGAATGGCTATATCCAGATGGTACATAAACGGCTTTGCAAACTGATCTGAACAATGCCATCTTGGCCAAATTCAGGCCACAGCGATGCCAGTAATGGGAACACCTGAGAAGAAAATAGCAGAAGGATCTGGCCATACCTTAAGTTGTGTATTATTAACCTGGAGGGGGAAAACTCCCCCTATGTTAAAAAGACTCTCCATTTGCAGAGTGAAGTGCTCAGATGTTAGAAAATGCCATAATTAAGATTTCCTGTGCCACTTTATTTTGCTCCCCTTGTGCATACTCATTGTGATTGTCTGTAATTACATGTTCACATGCTATTTCTTCCATTTGGTGAACAGAATGGACTTTCCTCAGCTAGCAAACTCAGAATTACGTTTTTATTTTCTTATTCTTCCAAACAGGGCCCTATTAATACTACTGCTCAAAAGTTCAAGACCTGCTCTGAAAATGAAACTGTCAATTCCCTACTCATTTGTTCCAGGGTATTGAACAGTACAGAGGGAAAACAATTAACAATTATTAATTCATTCACACCACCCTGCAGGGCAGGTCAGCACAGTGCTCCCTAATTTAGACAGAAGAAGCTGTGGCCACTGGTTTTTTTTGAGTGCCTGGTGGACAGCAGGAGATCTAGTTTGGACAGAGACGCTGGTTTACAGGACCCTGGCTGTGCCCTTCAGCAGGAAAAGCCCTTGGGGAAGACTAATGTTTGGCTGAATGCTCTGTCCATGGATGAAGGGTTATGGGCAATATCAACACACCTCAATGTGATCATATACATGCATATAGAAGAAGCAAGTCCAGAGGAGGCCATGAAGATGATCAGGGCCTGGAGCGCTTCCCTTATGAAGACAGGCTGAGAGAATTTGGGCTGTCCAGGCTGGAGAAGAGAAGGCTGCATGGAGACCTCACAGCAGCCTTCCAGTATCTGAAGGGGACCACAAGAATGCCAAAGTGGGACTTTTCATCAGGGACTCTAGTGACAGGACAAAGGGTGATGGGTTTAAATTTAACCAGGGGAGATTTAGGTTAAATATAAGGAAAAAATTTTTTACTATGAGAGTGGTGAGGGACTGGAACAGACTGCTCAAGGAAGTTGTGTATGCTTCATCCCTGGCATTGTTCACGGCCAGGTTGGACACGCCTTGTGCAACCTGGTCTAGTGGAAGGTGTCCCTGCCCATGGCAGGGGGTTGAAAGCAGATGTCTTTAAGATGTCCTTAAAGTCCTTTCCAATGCAAACCATTCTATGATTCTGTAAGTGCTTCAGCCAAGATGGCCCTCCCTAAGATGAGTTTCCTATTGCACACATTGTATTAGTTGAGCTGAACCATTAACTTCCATGAAGCACTGATCCATGGTGACATGCACAAACCCTTCCAATACTTTTCAAATACATCATTCTACACACTAGTGAAATATGGAAGACTTACCAATCTGTGCCTTCGGCTAAATACCTGGGCTGGGGCCCTATGGGTTGTGGAGTTTGCAGTTGGTGGCTGAAGTCAAAGCTGGGGTGTAGGCGATGAGGCTGGACAGACATACGCTCTTGAGCCCGCCTGTGGGGAGGAGACAGAGAATGGGTGACCCACACGGCGTCACTGGTATGTACAACTCCTGCTCAAGAGCATGTGTCAATGAACCAAGGGTCAGCAACAAACGGCTGGGCTTGTGAATATGCCCCATCCCTGGGTTCAAGGCCAGGTTGGACAGGGCTTGGAGCAACCTGGTCCAGTGGAAGGTGTCCCTGCCCATGGCAGGGGGCTGGAACTGGATGGGCTTTAAGCTCCCTTTCAACACAAACCAGGCTGGGATTCTATGCATTCAAGAGAAAAGAGTCCAGGCAGGTGTCAGGAATGATAGGAAGAGGCTATGCCATTTACTCATGGTCACCACAGATATAATGCAGACCTCCATTTCCTCCCCTGCCACAATGGCATCCACTTATGCTCACTTTACAGGAGATGCTATTACTCTCATGGAGAGAAAAAGAGGAAACCAAACAACTTCTTCCTCAGCAGCTTTGTGCCATTTGCACTATTTTATCTTTCAATGCCAGCCCAATAAACAAGACAAGATAAAACGTGTCCCTGCTTCAGCCATTATCCATCATCATAAAGAAGCTGCAGGTTGTCTCGTCTCCCCATGCAGTCCATAAACTCCTGGAAAACCTCATTCATAACAGAATTATTGAGGAGTAACTGAAAGCAGAATTTACTCTCGCTGGCCTTTGCCAGTATTTTTCTGGATGATGGACAGGCCACTCTGGGATCCAGCTCCTTCTCCCTCAGCTCTGCTGCCCTTGCAGGCAGGGAAAGGAAAATGGTAGAAAATGTAGCAAGTTTTTCTGAGGATTTGAGTCTCTTCTTATAATTATTGCTTATTTGAATTACTTAGGGGCAGCACATGTGCTGCTTGATCAGTACCCCCATTTGGAGAAAGACAAGGTGGATGTACAAGCAGGATTTGCATTACGGACTCATACACCTTGCTTCCTGCTGAGTTCCTGCTTGCCAGTGGAGCCATCATAAAACAAATCTATGGGAAAACACTAGATCCAATGCAGCAGGGAACAGCTAGATAAAGAATTCTTTATGCAGCCACAGTTCAGAGGCTCCACTTTTAAAGACACAAGCCAGATTCCCATTACTGGGACCTCATGTCTGTAACCTATGAGGTTTCTGACACCCTCCTCTGATGCAGGTGTGCTTTCAGAAACAGGATGTGGGACCAGGCAAGATGTTCCTGACCTTTTCCACACCACAACCCACTTCCAAATGCAACACTGACAGCATCTACCAAAGCAGCTTCTGCATGGAATTATGCTCTGTGCTTTTATTTGAATACAGCTTATGACTAAGAGATAAACACTTGTATCATCAGTGCCTCAGCCTGCACATATTTGCTACCCAGTTATTAACTAATCATTAAATTCACCTAAAACTCCAGCTTATGCAAAACAAAACAAGGATGGGAAGAACACACAATTTTCAGGCAGAAAGAGTATGGAGAGAAAGTGTTTTCTGTCTGCAGCATTCTTTCCATATGAAGCATTATCACAAAGACTCATCCTCTGATTTTTGATCCATGGGTACAACCCACAAATAGCTTCCATATGTTTCCAAAAAAAGCGCTCCTCTCCTACGTGCTATCTAAACCCCTCTCTCAAGAAACACAATCAGGACAAGGCCAGGCATCCATTTCCACCTCTGCTGACTAAATCTCTCTGCAGTCATGAGCCCAGTCTGAATTTAGGCTGCTTTCTGTGACTGAATGTGCTGCAGATCAACAGCATCATTCCCTCACTGAGCTGGGAAGCCTACCTGGACCCAGGGGAGCAAGGTCTTCATGTGCAAAACCTAATGGGATGGGTGGGTACAACCTCTGACATGGTTTTGAAACAGAAGCTGTGATGAGGTAGCTTATACAGTCTATTGCTGTCTGTGACATGAAGAATAGGTTCATTGCAACACCAAAGTGTTACCAATATGATTCTCCTACAAGTAACAATAATAGATGACCATGGGACATACAAGATGAGCACGCTCTGTATCCCCATGGGAAAGGTGCACCTGAAGGTGCAACTTGCCCTGCATCTTCTCTTCTGGTGGATGCATTTCAGGGGTACACAATGAACTTATTTGTGAAGAAAACCCAACATTACCAGCATGTGACTCTGAAATGGGTAGAGAAGGGCAATGGAGCTGGTGAAAGGCCTGAAGCACAAGTGCAGTGAGAAATGGCTGAGGGACCTGGGGGGTTTAGTCAGGAGAAGAGAAGGTACAGGGGGAACCTTTTCACTCTCTATAACTACCTGAAAGGAGGATGGAGCCAGGAATGGACTGGTCTCTGCTCCCAAGGAGCAGGTGACAGAACAAAACGAAACAGCCTCAAGCTGCACCAGGGAAAGTTTAGACTGGAAATTAGGAATAATTTCTTCCCCAGAGGGTGGTCAGGCATTGGAACAGGCTGCCCGGGGCAGTGGTGGAGACACCATCCCTCGAAGTGTTCACAAACTGCATAGTGACATGGTTTAGTGGTGGCCTTGGCAGAGCTGGGGTAACAGTTTGACTTGGTGAACTTAAAGGTCTTTTCCAACGTATTTGATTCTATGATTCTATGTCTCTACATACTTTCAGGGTTTTGCAGGAGCCACTTTGCTGAAGTAAGGCTAAGATAGGTTCTCAGTATCCTACAGGACAAGTAGGTTCCCCTTACCTGTGATGGGGCATAAGCCGGCGGTGCTGTGCCTCGAGGAGCTGCTGCTGGAGGAGGTATTGCTGGTGTAGCGCCTGAGGTAGGAAGGAGGGTCCGGCCATGTCCTGGAAGGGCAGGGCTGGCACCGGGGCCAGGGACTGGTGCAGGGGACCACTGTGCTGGTGTGGGGGGGCCATGTGAGGAGTCAGCCCTGGCTGGGGCTGCACTGCATGGGGGAGGGCGAAGTCGGCAGGGAGCTGAGGCTGGGGACCCAGGTGGAAATGCCGGCAGGAGGTAGCATGGGGATGCTGAGACCTTTGAAATGGAGCACCTGGAAGAGAAGAGCAGAGCTGTCAAGGGGACCAGTGGCAGCCAGGGCAGCCCAGCAGGGTGGCTGGCCATCCTGGGCAGCCCAGCATGCTGGTTGGCCATCCAGGGCAAGAACTGGGCAAACATCAGTTTTCTTCTCTGCTAAAAGGGTTAAAAAGAAAGAGAACAGGTGAGTTAACATCGATTACATGGGAAATACTGATTTTGACTAATAATTTTTCTCCTTCAAAGACCATTGGAATCAAAACGTATGTTTGAGTTCAATGTGACTTTTTGGCTCCAAATTGAAGTGTGTAGCGATCAAAACTACTTCAGCTGGGTTTGGGTTTCCTGTCTTAAAGAGAAAAGAAGAAAAATTTTAATAGTGCCTGAGTGATGATGTCAAGGAATGATGGTTTTAAACTAAAAGAGGGGAGATTCAGACTAGATATAAGGAAGAAATAGTTCATTGTGAAGATTGTGAAACACTGGCACAGGTTGCCCAGAGAGATGGTAGATTCTCCACCCCTGGAAACTTGCAAGGACAGGTCGTGCATAGCTCTGAGCAACCTGGTGTAGTTGAAGATGTCTCTGGTCATTGCAGGGGGGTTGGAACTAGATGACCTCTGAAAGCCTCTTCCAAGCCAAACCATTTGATGATTCTATGATACAGCCTCAGCATTTTAGGAAAGGGGGGAAAAAAAGCTGTTTTCTGAAATGCATTGTATGGGTTATGAGCTCACTGAAGTTTTCAAATCTTGCTGACTTTCTAAGTCATTCAAGGTATTTCTTTGCCTATCTAAATGTCTCACAGGCGAGGAAATAATCTCTGCTCTAAGAAACTGTCTCTCGCTGACTGCAGGACATGAATGAGACCTTCCACCTCTGAAGGCTGGGATTAAGACCACATGTCTTTGCTGAGACCCTTCAACAACCCATCCTTGTGAGCTGCATGCAGTGAGAGGGTGGCTGCAGGAAACACAACAGCAACAGCTATGAGACCAGCCGTGAAACTGATGGGAATGAGGAAGAAATGAGGTGTGAAAGTCATCTCTAGTGGAGCCTTTTGCAAAACATCTGTCACTGGATTGTGCCTTGTTGGAGAGGCCCTTGGCCCAATATGGTATGTTAATTCCTACATTTCCTGAGCATTTACAGGCATCATGGTAAAACTTCTGGCTCTTCAACTAGGGGAAGATTCAACTCCAAGATAAAGAATGGCTAGAGTGAAGTTAGGTGCCTCTTTGCTGAGGATCAGCCCCAGAATAGAACTTCCACCCTTTAGTGTTTTGAACACTTTCCTAAAAATCTCCTCTTCCTTTTTTAATCTTTGCCAATGGCACAAAATATCCAGGAACAACAGCACCAGAAGACCCTAAGTGTCATCCCAAGACATGGACATCATGCCTTCTTCACAGAGATCCCTTCTGCTCTCATCTCCTGTCTGCCAGCAGGCAGGTTCAGTCCAACACAGTAGCTCAGGGAGCCCCAAGTGCTTTCTTTTCATAGCACTATGGAAACAGAAGATGCACAAAGCATGTCAAATACCAGCAAGGGAAACAATGGGAGAGGACCTAACAGAAAAAAATGATTTGCAAAACTGTGCGTAAGTAATTACAGTATCTCTTAAATGCAAGCTGATCCTCAGTGCTGCCCCTCTGAGAAAGGCAGTGGGTAACAAATATGTGTGCCACCAGCAGCAGCACTTCTTAAGGTGGTAATTTCTCATGCTGCCACATAACAGTGTGATTTGACTATGTTACCAATTTAAACCAGAGGAGGTAGTATCAGAACTGCCATTCCTCCATGACAGAGCCGCAAACTCAGACGCAAGAGCCATTCACATATCCCACTCCCCCAGTATTGGTTGTATTTGTTGCTGTCACAAATTCACTGTAAGCCGTAGGCATGTAAAGGCTAAGTAACAAAATGGGAATTCTGTGCTGCCCTGGCACATTGCTAAAGCTGGGCAACACCATAGTCATGTGGAGATGCCTTCTAACTGCTTTGTTCATTGGGTACTTGCAAAGCAATTCATGGTTGCTCAACCTTTAATGGCCATGGATTCCTCCCCATGGAAAGCTGCTACTAGTGAGCCATTTTACACCTCCAGGTCCTCACAGGGCCTGAAAACAAGGTGCAAGAGCAGGTAAAAGTGCTAGCCCCTCTGCACCCCCAAACACAGTAGTCTGTGACACTAGTGTAGTTGTATTTCAGACAAGAACAGCTTAGAGTGATGCAAGACAGTGAAACTTACGTGGTATTCCCGCACATTTACTGGGACACGTTCTGCAGCACACAGGTAAAGCAAAAAAAGCCCGACTCTCATCTCTTGATGCCTGGTGCAACTTTAGCTAAGGATTTCCAGCCTTTTTTTTTGTCTCTTGGGAGGGCTTTTTTGTGTCTTAGTCTGGTTTAGTGAAACATCTGCAGGACCTATCAAACTCTAGAGCTGCTAATTGCATCCTCCATGAGCCATATTCCCTAGCAGTGGCTGCAGGAGGGCTATGTTGTCCTGGGATCAGCAAAGCAGAGACCTCTCAGCTCACTGAGCTTGAGTTTGGGTCCTTATCCTACAGGAGGGTTCTCCTTATCCTACAGGAGGGCTCTCCTTCTCCTTTGGGATACTTTGGTTTTGCAGGAAGAGAGGTCAGACAGGTCTTGGATGGTTTGTTTGATGGCCTACCCCAAAGAAACCTAGCAGGGTCATCAGCTTTGCTGCAAATACCTCTTTTCTCCAGCTAAAGAGGGAGGGAGAAGAGCAGTGTCCTTGCTGCAGAGGTAACACAGTCCTCACTGGCCCAAAGACGCTTTTGATCTGAGGCCAGCCTGGACACACGTGGCCTCATGTCCAGTCTGCTGGCCAGAAGGACCAACCTACCCTGCTGTATGAGGCCCACTGACGTACTCCTCCTGGGGGCATGAATAGCTCCAGCTGCTCATATCTCAAGCCATGGAGCACTGATTTGTCTGAGCTCATTTTCAGGATGCCCATCAGCCAGAAATCTTTCTTTCCATATCCTGTTGGTTCTTCCTTTCATTTAAGTGCTATTGTTGTGGCAGATGATGACAGCTCAGAGCAACATCAGATCAGCAACTCTGAGATGAGCAGTGCGTCACATCTGTCAGCAAAGCGGATGACAGATTGCAGTTTTGTGCAGGCTCCCATTAACTGGTTAAGGCCAAATGTCACTAAAATCAGGGACGTCTGTCTCAATGCAAGCATCTAAACTGAGCTATTTCTCAGCAGAGCGCAATGTATTTCTTCCCTCCCCATAATACTTTCTGCCCTTTTCACATTAGTTCCTCATGCTCTTCCATTGACCATACACATTTGCAAGATCTGTTTTGGCAAGGGCTGTTTTTTCCAGCCCTCCCATCCACCTAAGTTCCCACCATGGACAACTCTGGTTGCTTTACATGGTCTTGGCCTCAGCTAAGCTCCAAAGGCAGCTAATATCTATGCTGCTTTTCAAGGTCAGGTTGGACAGAGCCTTGGGTGACATGGCTTAGTGTGAGATGTCCCTGCCCATGGCAGTGGGGTTGGAACTTGATGATCTTAAGGTCCTTTCCAACCCTAACTATTCTATGATTCTATGCCTAAGCCTAGATAATCCAAGTCTAAAAAGGGATACCTCACACTAGACCGTGTCACCCAAAGCTCTGTCCAACCTTGGCCTTGAGCGCTGACAGCAATAGAGCATTTACCACTTCCTTGGGCTACCTGTTCTAGCGCCTCACCACCCTCACAGGGAAGAATTTCTTCCTTACCTCTAACCTGAACTTCTCCTGTTTCAGTTTAGACCCATCACCCCTTGTCCTATCACTACAGTCCCTGATGAAGAGTCCCTCTCCGTCATCCATGTGGCCCCCTTCAGATACTGGAAGCTGCTCTGAGGTCTCCACAGAGCTTCTCTTTTTCAGGCTGAACAATGCCAGCTTTCTCAGCCTGTCTTCATATGGGAGGTGCTCCAGCCCCTGATCATCATCATGACCCTCCAATCTGTGCTTTGTTAATAACTGATGCTGCCAGAACATGAGTACAGATCAGTAGCTGCCCTTGCTGGCCTGACTCACCTCCACGACTGCCATGGACACTGTGCGTTCACCAGGATGTCAAGGACTCACCATGGAGCTGGGTTTGCTCCCACAGCTCCACAGGTTGGCGGCACTGTGGCTGCATCTCCCTACCAGCACCATAAAGACCATCTTCAACTAAAAAGTGCCTGGGGAAGATTGCTTAATAGCTATGTACAAACTACCCAAAACACTTAGCTGGAAGACAGTGTTAACATGCTACAGTCTCAAAATGAGGAGGTATAAATTTGTTTTTAGAGAGGAAACAGATGATGCAGGCGTGTGGAGAGCTGAACCTGTTCGGCTACTCACTGTTTCTACCCTTCCAACACAGAAGAAACCCATGGGGAAACTCACCATGTCTGCCTCGATGCTACTTTCTCACTTCCACAGCTTTTCCTCTTTCCCCCCTTCTCATTTCTGCAGTTATATTTATTGTTTCTATACATTTTCTGAAGCAGGCTGGATGTTTTTCATTAAAAGAAGTGTTGCCACTTCCTTCATACCCCCAGGTGACCCCTAACTTCCTCTATTATTGCAGGTTGGTATAAGATATCGAGTCCCAGAAATGTACTGGTGTGATACTGGGTGTTTCTGTCACTGGGGAGTCTTCTTTAGCATCAGCCATGATTTGACTATGCCTATGGGCATGCAAATTTATAAATCCAGCAATACTTCGCTGATAAAGGCTCTAGGGATCTGAGTTACCATTAAACACTGACCCGTCTCAGAGATGAAAAGCCCCTGGGTAATCCCTGCAGGGGGGATGCTATGGAATTTGTTAAAAGAAGACCCCAGAAAGCAGAACTATGTATTTCCACCTGCTTTCCTTATGGCCATCATATATTTGATGCAGTCAGGCTACTGGTAAGGGACAAGGATAAGGCCTGGAGCTGGCGCTGGGGATAAGTGTCTTGAGCAGACAGCTGCAGCCCAGGGAGCCCAGCGCTTTTCAGAGCAAAACACAGTCTGTCTAATGCTGTTAAGCTGCCTGTGATGCATGTGCATTTTTCCCCTGGGTAAGGCAACCTGGCTGGCTTGTCAAGGCATTCATGATCTGCATGCGGGCATGCAGGGAATGGGGGGGTCAGTGAGGAGGCTGGGTCTGGTTTTACATCTTGATCCCATCACTCAGACAGGGAGATGGCAGCTCCTGGCTTCACTCACCAACAAGCTTTGCCACCACAGATGATATGCCCATTGCAATCAGAGCTGCGCTGGCTCAGCTGTTTCACACTGATTACAGTCCCCACAATGCCTCCTTCTGCACTGGGGATGCAGATAAACCCCATAAAGAGGAGCCATCAGCGGTGCCTTTCCAAGTGCTAGGCTCTGCAGAGAGACTGCTAGGCTTTTAATAACCCAGAACAGAAGCCTGCAGCTTGTTTCCCTGGACATGCACTAAGATTCCCCACAAAGACAGCAATGCGGCGGGAAGTTAGCATCTGTCCCGATAGCATAGAGTGAGTGAAAGCTGAAATCTTGGGAGCAGCTCCAGCTTCATGTAGCACAAGAGAAGGACACCAGGGGGGCTTCACAATGTGTTTACAAATAACCTTCTAGTTGCCCGGTGTCATCAGCCATGTGTTGACCCTTTGCAAATTATATGTGAATATATGCCTCATTCCTGGCAGTGTTCAAGGCCAGGTTGGATGGCACTTGGAGCAGCTTGCTCTAGTGGAAGGTGTCCCTGCCCATAGCTTTAAGGTCCCTTCCACCCCAAACCATTCTATGATTTCTATGATATCTTTACTAAATAAATTAAACTGACCTAATAAAAGGAAATGAGAGGCGACAATGCACCTGAATAACACAAAATGAAAGAAATAAACCCTCAGAGCAAACCCACAGTTATTTAGCTACATAAAATATAGAGCTTTTGAACTGAGGGAGATATCATGCCATCTCACTCGCACTGAAGGACAGCAAACTGCAGGGCAAGGAAATACGGGCAGGGAGGATTAAATAGGAGGAGGAAAGAACCTGAGAAAAATTTATCAAACATGAAGGAATATGCCTCACTTTCAGCACCTTCGTCAACAGCTTTCTTATTTCATTTAGCAAATGGCAAGAATCATGCCAAAAATAATAGAGACCAGGCTCAAATCCAGGCCATGGTTCAGCCTGCTATCCTGCACCTCTACTGCCATGCAGTAGGTAGTGCAGTGGCTAGGAAAGGAGCAACCCCAGCACACAACAGCAATGAATAAAGAGCATTCTCATTGGTGTTATTTGTTTGGTCAGGCTGTGCAGTGTCAGGGACCAAGTCAGGATGGAGACCTTGCATTGCGCAAAAGGATGGTCTGTTGTGGTTGGGTCTTGGGTGGAAACATGAAGTTCTGGAGGTATATCATCCTCTTGCTCAGTCTTGCACTTTTGATGGAAAGGGGGTGCAAAGGACCTTAGAGAAACAGGGCTGAAATGGGCTCCTCCATAGACATTTAATGGGTCATTGACACACAGTATGTCACCTCTGTGGACCACTGTGCAGGCACAGCAAAATACAGCTTAGGTCATCCCCAAAAATACATAAACACGGACCTCAGAGACTGCAGATTGCCCCTGCCTGCTTGTACAGTCCCCATTCAACATTCTCTCATCCTAATTAAGTTTCTCATAAATTGCTGAGTGACATGAGCTGACCTGGGTGGAGCACGGGCTCATACACACATGCGCATGGTCCCTACCACTGGGCAAAGCATCTTCTCTCCCGCATACCGTGGAGTGAAAGCACATTCAGACAAATGCACTCCAAAAAACCTAAGGTGGGACTCTTTTTAGAGCCTAGACTCAGCATTCAATGGCAAAATAAACCTGGAAATAACCAGCATTTATCAGTATATTTACTGATGTAATATATGAGTAGGTTTGGAGCAGTGGAGAAGGACAGCAGCAAGAGCTAGTGATGGGATACAGTCAGGCAGCCTGGCCCCATCACGGGAGAGAGACAGCTGTTTATATAGCTCTGGATGAGGTTTTTCTTCCTGCAACCCTTTTCCGTTAACTTCAGGGGGAAAAAAAGAGAAAGTTTTGTTGAAGATGATGTTTCACAGGAGAGTGTTGAATTCAGCAATATTTTCCGAGGAGGAAGGAGAAACACTTCAGCAGCATTGCTACACTTAAATTCATCTTTTTGCTTTTATACTTCGCACTTCGCTTTAATTATAGCTTTAATCTCATGTATGGCATTCGAGGGTGTATTTATGATTTTTGATCGTCACACCAAAGGCAAAAAAAAAAAAAGGCTGAATTTCATGGGAAGACAACATTTTCTGAGGTTTAATGGTCCCAGCTTCACTCCTCCCATCCCAAACTCTCACATGCCTGGAGGGATGGGTGGCCCAGGCATCCTGGCATGATGTTTCCCACCCAGCCCAGCTTTTCTTTCCCGAACGGCCCCATTCTTCATGGTTTTCGGCCCAGTTCTGCGTGTCTGCCAGGAAAGTGTGGAAGGAACGTGGCTTTGGAGATGTTGCAAAACCCCTCAGCGACTTTTTCATAACACTTCTCATTTCTGTTTGGTCTGAAGACATTGGAAAGAATGGAATGAACAGGCAAAAGGAATCACCCCTCAATGCCCATGTCAAAAGCAGGGGTCACATCTCGGGTCTTGATGATATTTTGGGGCTACTCAGCCATTTTCAGGGCTTATTCTCAAGTGAAAACTCAGCACTACAAGGGCACAGAGGGTTTGGCAGATACCTGAACTTCAAGGCAACACTTGGGGCTTTGCCCATCAGCTATGCAACCCATTGTGCTCAGCCATCCCTTCTTCCCCAGCATCATTCCAGCTCTTATGTGTAACCCAAACCCTGTTTTATGTGACACACATTGGGAAAGGCAAACAAAACTGGAGCTTTTCCCAGTTTATTGGCAGGCACATGGGCTTGACAGCTTTTCTCCAGGGTTTGGACTGTTTATCCCAATTAAAAAAAAAAAAAAATGAAAAGAAGCCCCTTTGCTCAAATGGGGCAAGAGAGCTCATAGTTTTGTGGTTATAGTTACTAGCAGGGTGTTACATCCATGTGAATGGGTTTCCAACCTGGAAATGAGAAAGTTAACGAGGGGAAGGAATTCATCCTCAAATTAAAAATAAGAAATCCTGACATGACAGCAGTCTGTTACTTCGCTCTGTCTGCCCAGAGCAATGGAGAAGCACTTGGAAGAAGCTCTATCCCTATGCTTGGGAACTTAAAAATGTGCTGACTTGTGCACGCAGGAGCCTTTAACTTCGACACGCAGCAATACGCAGCAGCCAGTTGTTTGGAAAGCAAAATTCAGTACTTGAGTTTCCAATGTTTCCTTGTTTTCACAGTGTTCAAGGTAACCCCAGATGCTTGGAAGTGCTCAACACCTGCCTTAAAACACTCTTAGCTGTTCCTAATAGCCAGCCAGGGGAGCTTGCAGAAGCTCCATCCCACCGGTAATGATAGTAGGACACTCAGAAACAGGCAAAAAGCCAAATTAATGGGGTAAAAAAGAAACAGCTAGACACTGCAAGGAGCTGGCAGGGTCTTGGGCATCATGCTGCATTGCTTACGGAGCCTCTTAATTCTGTGACAGCCACAACCAAAACCCTCCACCAAAAGGCTGCCAAACTTGGTGGGTCTCAAATTCAAATGCAACTTTAACCTTCCCCCAGAGTACATGTTAATGGGAAAAGTCAATGTCCCCAGCTGCCTTTTAAACCTGCTTAAGCAAATTGCTTTGTGATCCCACCTTGTGTCAGATCTGCATCTGTTCAGCATCACCCATGCCATGCCGCAGCAGCTCAGACAGGAGCACAGTGCTTTGGTATTCCCATACCCTACGGGCACTGGGAAGCCAGGGCTTATCCACAGCCCTGGCACAGGCTGCACTGCAAGGGTTGTGGGGATGCAGGACAGCGCCTCAATCCCTTGCCAGCACAACATGGCCTTCCTGTTATATCCCTTGTCCATAGGGATTTCCAGTGAAGATATTCTTTACTTCTAGTGAAGATATTCTTCCCTGTGAGGGTGCTGAGGCGCTGGCACAGGGTGTCCAGAGAAGCTGTGGCTGCCCCATCCCTGGCAGTGTTCAAGGCCAGGTTGGACACAGGGGCTTGGAGCAACCTGCTCCAGTGGAAGGTGTCCCTGCCCATGGCAGGGGGTTGGAACTGGATAAGCGTTAAGCTTCCTTCCAACACTAACCAGGCTTGAATTCTGTGATTCCAGGATTCCCATCCTTCTTTCCCCTTGTCATTTAAGAGGGGAAAGATGCTTTTTTGGGGCACGGTTTGCCTGACCTGCTTTAAACCTCCCTACTAGGGAGAGATTGGACCAGCAGTTGAGACCTGTCCTAAAAAACATAACAGGAGGCTGCTTTGGGTGGGTTATTCTGCATCAATCCCATACATCTCCATTTTCTGTGCACTGATTTTCCCCCATTCCTGTGTTTTAAATGGGACTGTAATAACCAGCTGGGTTTTTCTGCTGCATCTATTTATCTACATCTTAAATACAGAGGTAAGAGATCCCACCCAGCATATCCCTATGGATCCATAGTGAGGTCAAGTGACTGGGACTTGGGTTCGGGAAACCTGTGGAGTGTTTCATTACTTCTGGGAACAGAACGTGAGGTTGGATGACAGATGTTTTGCAGTCCAGCCTTTCTCCTTTGCTGGCTGCCTGGCAAATCAGCCCCAAAGCCAGAACTTTTTGGCAGCAAAGCACAGCTCTGAGTTTTGTTTTTCCTAGCATCTGCATAAACATGCCACCAAAACCAGCTGCCTGACCCCATGGAGAGAGCCCAGCACTGGGGAGTGGTAAGAAGCTGGGCTGGCTACTTAAGAAATGGAGATAGTGAGTGCTCTGTGTGATATTAGTGCCTTTATTAACGCTGAGAGCTAATAAAGATGTAGTGGTGAGAGGCGAGGGTGGGAGTCAGGACATGGAATATCCCCTGGCAAAGGGGTTTGTTGATCCCATGTTGCAGGCCACCTGCTGGACTTGATCTTAAACCCTGCAGACACATGTCAGGTAGGGTGCAAAGTATTTACAAGGCTGCATGAGACCTTCAGTGAGGCCAAGAGGGCAACTCTTGCAGCACTGAGGTACCTGCCACCCAGGGAAGCCAGTATACCATATGGTCCCCTTGAGGTTCTTAGAAACCACACATAAAAACACACCAAAAAGTGCTCCTCCTCACCCCACAAGGCAAAAGGTAGCAGCTATTCAGCAGCTGGCATGTCTTCCAAGAGGCAATATACAGAAGACAGGATCTTCTTACAATAGCTGGGGTTCAAAAAATGAAGATCACCTTTTAAGAGAGAGCAGAAGTATTCCCAGTAGCAAAGGTTAGTAAGTCCCCTGTACAGCGCTCTAAGTTCCTATCCTGAGTCCAGGATCTCAGCCCATAGTCCAAGAACAGCCTTCAATAGACCTCTTTATTTATTTAACCTAAAGGATTTTGGAGGTTAGACCATCACTGTACACTGGTTGGAGGTGCCATGCAGGGACCTGTTTGCACCACTGGCTGTAGTCGAGGCCACAGCCCACCCCAAACACCAGGGCTGAAGAGAAGCTGCATGAGATGTGGTGGGTGCTGGCAGTGAGCAGAACTCAGGTTTGAGATAACCCCATCTAACACA
>WYDI02040247.1:0-39734 GCA_009867235.2 Psittacus erithacus
TATCGTGAGCTAGCAAGAATGAATAAATGAAGTAACTGAAGTGTGTCTCAGAATGTATGAATGTAATTCCTTGACATTGGTATATTTAAAAATAGTAATCCAATTTTGTTCTTCTCTCTTCAACACAGTTCTCAAGCTGAGGTTTGCAGACACAGACCAGCTTACAGACTTTGGCATTGATATTCTTTTTTTTTTTCCAGTACCGGTCTTCAGAATTAGCTGTAACTAGTTTTTTTGACTCTTACACACATATACACAGAGCTGAGAAAGTCTTCTTGGCTTTTTTTTGGAACATCACTTTTCTCAAGTGTGCCAATTTCATTCCGTCTCTGGCAGATACACATGTGGTCCTAACACACTTCAACCTGTTTGTTTCAAAATAGTTATTTGACTGTTTCTGAGTTTATTCTACCAAGTTTTCCTACCACCATGCTTAGTGTTTACCTGGGAGATCACCTATATCCATCTCTGATCAATTCCTTCCAGTACATATTTCCAGTTTAGCAAATCCCACAGGAGCCTGTTGATCTTCAATTGGGTCAGAATGACCTATTTCCTAATTTATATAGCTCAAACTTAGTATTAGTAAGCTGAGTAGAGCCTTACATCAGTTTAAGGAGCAAAACATTGAAGTACACCAAATAATATAGTATAATGCTGCTAGGAGAAAAAACAGGATTAAGAAACTAAGAGAGAACAGCAGGATGTCAGTGGTCAACATAAATTCTAGTTCTTTTTGCATAACAATAGGTCAAGACTGAAGATGCTTTTAAATTGCTCTAGTATCCTCAGAGACAGTTGTATTATAAAATGCATGTTAATACTTTCTATCACCCAAATTATCTCTTCTCTCCCATTCATATGCAAATTCTGGGGAATTTGAATAGAAGAATAAGGTTGAACATATTCTATTCTAAACATGGAATCTTCTTAGATTGTAATCTTATAATCTATCCCTTATTCATGTTAGTCAAAATCAGATGTACGAAATGGTATACAGAATTGACTCAAAAGATTTGGTAAAATTTTTATCCACAGGCTACTCATCATGAGTGGTGGGTATCAGAGCTTACTAATATGATTCAGCATTCTCACCTCACTATGAATTGCGAATACTGACCTACTGTGTATGGGTGTTGCCATGGTTACTTTTTTCAGTAATGTGAAATGTCTTCTTTAAAAACAAAGGGAAAACATGATAGCTGAAGTCTCCTTGCCTTTCTTTGATAGTGCCTCTAACCAGCTGCTGATTTTAATGGCTGTCTCCTGAAATTCCTGTTCCTCTCTTAAAATTGACTGACAGTCAGACAGGTGATTTTGAGAAGCAGTCGAGATACCTGTATTTTGTCTAATTATAAAAAAACAGGTAAAAATGCTTAGTAAAGAATAAATGGTTCTTGCTAGTTTGCTTTCTTTAGCCATGCTAATACAAAGTTGTGCAGTAGGTCACTAACTCCTTCTTTACCATCATTTTTTGAGCAACTGGCCATGCTAGTTGCCCCATGGTCTGTTTCTGTTGGCAGCTTGGAAAGCTGGAAGTAATCATAGCAACATTTCTGCATCACATCCAGAGTCAGGCAAGTGGCTCATCTAAAGCAAAAGCTTATTTTAGTCAATGACTAGCACAATATAGAAGCATTTGCAAGCTTTGGAGACAGGAATGAGGATTCCTTACACAGTTGCCATTTCTTGTCTGTTCCTCATGGAATTGCAGAGCTTGCTGCATTTCCTTATAACCAGGACTTGATACAGTAAATGCCACAAATGGGTAAAATAATAGAATCATAGAATAGTTTGGATTGGAAGGGGACCTACAAAAGTCATCTAGTCCAACCCTCAAATTCAGGTACAGTAATGGTTTGTGCTGCTTTGTGTCTGTGTTTAGTACAGATTTTTGCTTTTCAGAATTATTTTTAATATTTTTTTTCCTTAGGGACATAGAAGTTAATAATTCATATCCAGAGTTTATTACTAGCATTCTTTGCTGCCACATTTTAGTCAATTCTTGGAAATCTTCCTTTAGCTCTTAAAGAAAGTACTGTAAAGTCATATGAAACGGGAGCAGTGAGTTGGAAGAAAAACAGAACTTTATTTACACAAAAGATTTCCCATGGTTTTCCTGCCCACGGATATTTTGAAGTCCCTGTGAGTAACAGAAACATACATGCCACAATAAATCACAGAAGCTGACAATGGCGCACAAAAGTGAAATAATCAATAAATAAATATCTTAGCTTTGAAAAGATCTTGTAATTATACAAGACATGTATGACACTAACATTAAAATAGCTTGTCAAAACATCAAAATACAGACAGTTCTGATTCACTGGAACAATTATCTACTTTGTGCCTGATAAACAACTTTAGAAGAGAAGCCCAGTCACACACAGTGATGAACATCGGATGAGAAATGATGTTGTCCTGTGATAAATTAGTCTAGTTAAAATTCTTTGCATGGCTGAAATGACAACCTGGGGAATCAATTTACCTTCAGGAATGTATCATCAAAAGCACTGCCATCATTCATTAAAAAAAAGAGATAAAGAAAGTGGGGAAAAAAGAAAACCAAAGAAGACAACACTAGCTAAGCTAGTAGTTTATGTGGCTGTAAGGTAGTCCCAAAATCTACATGAAAAAAAAAAGTCTGGGCAGCTAGAATGCTTTAACAAAACAGTGCAATCCAAATCTTGACATGGTAATCCAGCAAGAGCAGAATATGCAAACTCAGGTGCTGAAGTGAAAGGTTAGAAAATTAATGTCATTTTGTTCTTGCCCACTTGGCACATTTCAGGAATATGTTCTAAACTCTTACTATCTGTGCTTAAAATATTTCCTTTCCATGTGTTAAGTCATCTCTCAGCTTTTCCAAGAATTAGTAGGTAAGACAAACTGAGCAGTGCTGCAGCTAGATAGTTCTAATTTATGCCCAGGGCATCCATCTCAGCCAGTGTCAAGAAAATGTAGTATCTGATAGTAAAATACAAGCTATGGGTATATAGAGAATGCTATGGATTAAATTTGAAACATTTCCTAATTTCAGAGAAACTGCCTTTTCTTCAATATATGTATGAATGTAGACATGAAGACGCATTATATGAAGACAAATATGAAACTCTGAGGTTGAGACCCCCAGCTCTGGAGTATGTTACTTTCGTCTTGCACCTGCATCAAGTTTTTTGATTGCATTAAGATTTTTTGTAACCACACAACTGTGTAGAGTTTGTGGTTTATAAAACAACTTTCTATTTTCAAGGTGTGGCTTACCTTTTACTCTTAATTTTTGCTTTTGAGAACCAGAACAAGGAGCAGACACCTTTGAACCACAGCACTGAAGTTGAATTTTCAGAATTAATTGTATGTTTTCTCCGAATAGGATCCTTTTCCATTTCTGCATTTCTTTGTCCTGGCAGTACCCTAATGATTAACGTGTTTTGCTAAAAGAACTTTTTCCTTGGATTCCGTATGATTCTTCCTCATCATTTTCTGTTTTGACACTTTGGCAGCACTTTCTCTTTCCTAATACTCCATAAAGTACATAGACACAGAAGAAAAAAATCATCAAATGTATTTCAGTTTGTCTTTTATCTTGGTTGTCATCATTAATCGTAAGTGGTGCACAAGGTAAATCTTTATTTCCTTGGTCTTTTACATTTCTTATATTTTATGATATACAGAGCTGTGTGATACCAGCTCAACAGAGTCATCATAATAATACATTCATGTGCACTGAACTGTCTTTTAAATGCTCAACCTCCCTGCATCTTTAATCCCTTGAAAGGGATTAAATCCATTTTCCATTGTTTACTGTTAAATATCCTCTTCGCGTGATTAACAAAGTACTTGCCAGTTTGCTGTCTTCTGTCTTATTTTTTGGAGCAAATCTGTGAGGGTACTTTAACTATCACCTTATAGGTTAGGAGCATTAATTTCAAATAGGAAATCTTGTTTTCAAAAACTTTAGTTAAAGTTTATCACACGCAACCGTTTGGGATTTTTTTTCATGAGTTTGGGTTTTCCTTTATTCTCTGTCTACATTTAAGAACATGACTGATGATAAGAAGAGTAAAAAATGTGTGCTGATATTTCTATCTCACAGCAACCAAGCAAGATCCTTACTTTATCTTTCTTTGGGGATTTATTTGGAACAAGCATTTTTTGAGTATTCCTTTGAAGGTGTTTTATGCAAAGAAAAAAGTATATGGTACAGTTTTGCCTTTAAAAAAATACAATTGGAGAGTTATTTCTTCAACAAGCAGTCCCTAGGAACAGCAATTTTTAGTTTATGCAGGAATTTAATTCAAATAACAAAGCTGTCTACTTTGAAACCCATATTTATGCATGCAATAAAAAGAAGATGGATTATTTTCTGGGACTTTTAGAGTCAGAGGAAAATGCTGCAAATTAGTATTCAAGGAAGGGATGGCTTTTTTCATTGAAGGTTAAATTGAGCGGGTTAAGGTTAACAAGACCTACCAACAATTAAGACTTAATCAGAAATAAAATCAAAGGATTATGAAGTAAGCTAAGCAAAGCCTCTGTCTGGTGAGCAAAAGGCTTATTTCTGATACATGTTTTAAATGAGGTTGTAAGTAAGGGCTCTAGTTTAGAAACCCACTCCAGTGCTGCTGGCCCATAAAGCAGCAGCAAGCCAGGCAGCAGTTGCTGCACCGTTCCTACCGCTGCTGCCCAGTGACCAGCCACACTGCAGAAATGCCTCATCCTCACACTCCAGACAGGGGTTTGCCTGGGATCAGGAGAAGAAACTATGAGCTCCTAACAAAGATGAATGAAAGCCAGGGCAATGATCTCATAACTTCAGTAACTGCCCTGGGAGTACAAAAGCAACCGTAGCTTGCTTCTTAGGCAGAGCAGTGATCATGCTGCCCTTTTTGCCAGAGCTCGTTTTCTCCTTCCCTCACTCATGTCCTTAAAGCCAGTTCCCTGAGAAATAAAAGCTATTAGTTTTCCGTGTTATAGCACCAAGTTAGGCTTTAACTTTTCCTGTTTGAATCAGTGAGCTGTCTTACATGTGCCACACTATTTCAGTGACTGAAAGTATTTCTGTAAAACCATTTAGCTGAGCCAGTTACCCACTGCTGCTTATCACAGTAGGATTGAAATTATAAAGCATCCAGACTCTTTGTAAAAAGATCCCTGAAGGTGGGTGTTCATTAGTGCAGATTCTAGGTAACTTCTGAGTATCTCTAGAAAGGCTGGTACTTAATATGGAGATACATCGAACCATATCAGAATTAAATAGTTATTGAATCAGATTGATAGGTAATGAAGTAAAATCTGGTATTCCATAGTATTGCAGGAAGTCTGAGCTACTCTGCTGACTCTGTACTACCTATATATTCATATATATACACATATACAGTTCAATTTAGAATAGTACAAATGCTGAATGGATGTCGTCAGATAACTTATCATGCCAGACAAACTTGTGGGCATAAATCTTTATCTTATGGAACATATTCTCAGCTGATGTAAGTAGGTCTTTTGGTTCTGCAGAGTATTGACCCAAATGGTGTAAATCCCAGACAGAGCAGAAACATTTGGTTTTCCAGCTCTCTTGAATATTCTACAGTTATTGTTGTCTTTTCAAAGCAAAGATATGTGCAGAAATATGAACCACATAATCAGACTAGCTGGATAATTTCTTCTCTGTTTATGTGTTTAAATAGATTGTTGGATGTGTTTCCCTTTATTTCCTGCTATAAGCAGAGCTTCATTGTAGTAGTTTATTTCTCAAAAATACATTATTTGATGAGTTTCGTAAATAATTTTGTGCACCCTGCTCTAATTAGCACATTAGGAAGTGATGTTGTCAGGGTTGGGAACACTGTAACATAGGGAAAATGCCTACTGACACAATGCCTAGATGCATATATTGCAAATGCTCTTGTGTCGTTGTCCTCTAATTAAATACAGTCCTTGGGTTAGAATATGATTAGTTGCCAAGTGACTATTTAAGAGGCTAGAAGTACATGTTTCTGTTGAAACTAGACCAGGAATTCTTTAGCATTATTTGTAGTACACAAGCAGAGTGTTTAATGACTTTATGACAAGACTTTTGCTGCAATTCCACAACAGCATCGCTGTACATCATGTCAGAAATTTCATAATGCAGACTTAGGGTGTTAAATTTGAGTTTATTGAAAACAGAAACAGGTTTATTGAAAGAGAAAATCTCACCGGAATGCATGCGTTGCCAATGCATCCATCCAATGCATCCACAGAGAAAACAAGTAAGGATAGTAAAAATATAAGTAAAATTGTCAGGAACTGCTGGCAGTATGTAGTTCTGCCTTCCTTGTGTAACACGGAGATTAATGAAAACAAGAAAAAAGCCAAACCAGTTTGTTATTTGTGTTGTGGGTTATGTTGTTTTGTTGGGTTTTTTTTTCTTTGAATGTGACAAAGTTGTGTCTTGTCTTCTCTAAAAAAAGTTATGTCTTGCTTTTGGTTTGGTTTGCATTTTTCTTTAAAAAGTGCTTTTGTTAGGAAGAAGACTGTGACACTAATTATAAGGTGAAAAAGCCCACCCAAACGCGCAGCTATGTAGTCTCGTGACCTTTTCACTTAGAGGAACCCACTTTGTTACTTTTCAATAATCCAGGTTTAACCAGGCTGAAGTTTAACGTTAAACCGGGTTATATGCTATAAACATGTGACAGGAGAACTCAACCCCTCAGAACAGATTTCGGTGGATTATATAATATCCAGGTATTGACAGGACTACAGAAACGAAGTTTCACACAGGAAAATTTGTTGCTGGATTTGTATTTTAGTCTTGATATATGGATTGTTTTACATTAAGTATGTACATAGTATTTTTTCTTGTAGAGTGAATATAAATGTCTCACAAGGTGTATGAATAATGTTCTTTTTCACATGGCTTCCTGAGATGCTTTATGTCTATGGCAGAGTTAATCAATATCAGTGATGAGACAAAGAATATGTTTTCCTCTGACCTTCATGAGTGTGTGTTTCACTGGTTTATTTCCTGCACAATGTGAGAGGTTATCCTTGCACCATTTTTAAAATCCCACTCCACAGGTTTTTGAAATCCTAAGGGCTTTTTCAATTACTGGCAAGAAAAAAGGACATTTGGGAAACTTGTGTAACTTCATCCTGAAAGGAAAAAGGTATGAGCTCCCATATCCAGAGGAGTCTGTGCCAATTTATAGATTACAACAATTATTAGGTAACTCTCCAATTTGCATAAACATAGTATTCAAAAACTGTAGCTCTCTTAGGACCATTAAATGTGTATCTACACGAGTATTCGCTTATCATTTTTAATTACATGGTCAGGATCATGAAGGCACTAGGCAAAAACATTTGAAGCCTTCTTAACAGAATGTGGACATGTATTTTAATTCTGAAATCTGTGGATAAGTTTGTCAGGGGTCAGTGGAGAGGCTGTGAATGGCGGTGTCTCCAAAACCTTTCATCTCTGCCACGCTTCTCTCATCCAGGGTGTAAAATTTTGCCCTGGATGGTCAGGCCGCCATGGTCATGCTCACACAAGCACAGGCAGAGAGTAGTTCTGCTCTATTGAGACACACTGAAGAGGACAGGAAGGAATGGCAGGATATGGGTCTACTTCCAAATTCTCTTCCTGTTCCCTTCGCTCAGACAGAAGCCATACTCTTACCTGGAGAGAAGGCAGGGCATTAGGCTGGAGGGACATGAAGGGACCTTGCCAGGCAATACAATAGGTTACAAAATACAGACTATACTGAAGAGGCATGCATAGCCATTATTTTTGGTTGTATGGTTATAACTGCACTCATTTACAGTTATAATTTTCTCATGGCACTGGAATTCTGCTTGCTAATAGGCTACAGTAAATTTAAAATGAAACCCTGGAATCTAGGATAATTTCTTCTCCATTTTTCTCTTAGCACTCTATACACACACACGCAAGAAAGGATTCACCAGCTTTATACTTGGACTGGCTACTCATGACAGGAGCTTTTGACAGTTCTGATAAACAGTTTAACCTAGATAGGAAAATATTCTTACACCAAGGTTGTTTCAAATGTATGCATTATTTTAAAGTACAAAGTCACTGGTCTGTGAGGGAGAAAACCCAGTATGTTTGTATCCTGTGACTGCTATTTAGATATGTCCTTTTCTCAGCCTCAAATATGGTTAGAGTTTTGCCTTTTAAAAATTGAGTTGATCTCTCCGTTATCTGTGAAATCTTTCAGACTGAATGACCTTAATGTGCTTCCGTATGCCAAGATGTGTTTAAGAGATTCAGGACTACAGTAACAGCTGAATAACCTTCTCACTTCACTGAGGACAAGATGATATATGCTTGTTTTCCCCAAGGTTATTCTCTGATCTCTGGCCTGACTCCCTGTCTGAAAGGCGTTCACAGCAGAGAAAGAACACTTGGGCTTTGGGTAGAGATTGTACCAAAAATGATGCTAATGCCCAACTCTGACTGTGTTGTCACCACCACAGGGTTACCCAGGGAGAGCAGGAGGGGTGCTCTTCAAGTTGGGGTCATGAGGTATGGTTAGAAGGGTGTTTTAAGAAGCCAGTGTTGTTTTACAGGAGCTAGATGTGTGTCCTGTATTCATAGAAGGTTAATTTGCAAAACCCAGCCGAGGTTCCAGCTTTCCCAAACCTCAGTGCTTGGGCTGTGTTTAGGAATGTTTCTGGCCAATCATCCATAGAAAAGGAGTTTTCAGTCTTTTTTTCTCATCTGCAGCTGTGGAAATTAGCTGTGCCAGAGGAACTACTGTGTTAGGAGCTTCTGAAAGTCAAATAGAAATTTTTATTTGTTCATTTTATTCATGTTACTGTGATTGCATCTTCAATTAATTTATGAGTCTACGTATATTTTTTTTTATATATGTTTGCAAGCAGAGATGAAATATTATCTGAAAGACTGAAGAGAGGAGGAGTGTGGAGAGATGAGGTGATGTATTATTTACCATACAGCACGAATTTGTAGAATAAGAATTCAATCCTTAGTACTTCACAGTGGCATATTATTCAACAGTGCTTCTAGACGGTAAAGGCTAATCTAAAATCTGTGAGGCAGAAACAAGCAGCAATATTTCACAGTTACAGCCCACTACATCCTTGCTTTATGTGCCTTTCTAGACCTGCACGTACCAACTTGCTGGATATGAGTGGGATTCTGAATTTATTTGATAAAACCCATATATCAAGATTCCATATAGTGCTAATTAAAACTATTATTCTCATTTTATATATGGAATATATGTAATCAGATTTTATAAATTGGATTGGGATTATGCATCAAAGAATTTATTTTCCATGTCTAAGGAGCAGCATTTGGTTCATTGCACAATTAGTTTCTTATTTCATAATAACAGATATGTAGTATATCATCAACTGAAATATAGTGCTCTAGCTTTGTGGCAGGCAACTGAAGCCGTGACATTTTTAAATCAGGGTGTATCTGGCCTAGCACACATTCATTCTGTTCCTGTAATTTACAAATAGAGTGAAGTTCTTAATCCATCATTCAGCATGGAGAACAGAAAAATGGAATGTAGTATTACCTTGATCCTTACAGCATTCTGGTAATATAATTTCCTGAGCACTCATCTTCTTTGAGGAGTTCAGCAACCTGCTTGATAGCAGAGAATGGTGCCAGACCCTCAAATCACAGCGTGCTCAGGTACTACAGCATATGTAACATTGTCTAGCATACCACACTGGAGCTCATGCTTGTGAGTTTTCATTACCTTCATAGCCATAACAGACACAGGGTATGGCAAAGTACTAATCCATTCGCATGGACCTAAAAAGAATTGGAAATGGTGAAACTTAAATCCTATTATTGGTTTTCACTTGGGCTTGACCCAAAACATGGGAAAAGTGCCCTGTTATTTTGCAGAGGAGAAACAGCTGCTTGAACCCTCAGTTGAAACAGCCTTACTTTTAAGATGTGTGAATCTGAGCTCTGTATTACAGATTTGTTGGTGCTGTCTGCCACATCATGGAGTTTAGATATGTTTTAAAATGGTCGGTTTGAGTTATTATCAAAATGATACTCACATGGCAAAGTTTAGTGTGCAGGCTGTACTAGAACAGCCAAAGAGACCAGCCAAAGAGTTATGATGAGCTGCGTATGGTGCTGTACAAAGACTCAAGCAGGAATGGCTGAATAAGAAAGACTTAAGATCTTGAATTGGGGATGTTAAATGTATGGGTGCAGGAGACATCTGACCTCTAAATGCTTTTCTTCTTGTTTACTCCAGAAATTGGAGTAAATTGTTTTATCTGGGCATCAGTGGAGGGTGCTTCCCATCATCCGTTCCCCACTCTGAGCATGTTAAATGTGCACAGCCAGTCACAGCTTTGTAATGGGTTCTTACCTCTTTCACGCCAGTGAAACTAAAAAATGTTTAATTTTTAGTACACAACTACTTCTATTTGTTGTTTATGTAAAAACAAGACTCAGTGATTCTTAGTTCATTTTAAATGTTTCCAACTTGAGAATGAAAAAAATCTAGGGAATTCTTCCTGAAGGTCATGAATATTTCAAAATAAAGATGCTTTTGAAATCTCTAGTTGCTATCCTTCCTGGGAAGCTGGCATAAACTGCCATAGTTCTGCTGAAGTCAGTCTGTGCGCTGGATTTTCTAACTACCAGTGTATAGGATATGCTTTGAAGCATCTGAATGAGAGAGTGGCAGGTGACTCACACTTGAAGTTTATTTCTTTATCTCAAACATAAATTTAAAGGCTTATTTCCCCTTGGAGTTTACTGAGGAAGTATTTAATCATAGAACAACAGGGAGAACAAAAGCCAGTTAAGATGCCTGACATCTATTTCATAAAATATTTAGGCAAAGTACATTAAGGAACAGATGACTTTGAAACGAATGGGAACAGTGCACTAATGCAGTTGGCTGCCTTTAACACAGTATGTTCACTGAGGATATTCTAAGAAGAAACTGCAGTGCAATAGAGTTTGGTTTCATATAAAGTGTTACATATGTTTCTGTAGATAAATGAACAGGATCTAATTTTAATGTTAGGGCACTTACATGCTGGCAAATGGAATATACAGTATTCCATGTTATATATACTGAAACTTTCAAGTAAATAAGCAGAAAATTACTGAACATCTTATGTAAAAAGGGACTGTTGTTTAGCTTAAAAACAAAAATAAAGTATCTTGAATGGCATGTATGCCAACATGTATAGTATTTTGACAAATTAATCCACCTCAGTACTTCACTTGAATTCCCAGAGCTACTAATTGAGCTTGACTTTTCTGGTAAGATTAACTAAAGGAAAGAAAACCCCAGAAGCTTAGAGAAATCACAAATATCCAATGCTGCAACATGCATTAACCAGAATTCCAGGATTTAAAAATACAAAACCAAAAGGCATTGCTTGGTCCTAAATATATCTAAGGAATGATAAGTGACTTTATATTTAGCTGCCTGTTCACCGCAGCCAAGGATCAACATTCTTGTTTGATTATTAAGATTGTAAATATAGGCTTAGTTTACCTTTTGGCTCTCTGCATTTATTCATTTACATTTTAAGTTTGAGTTAAATCCATGACAAAAAAAGGATGGCAATAATCAGAACTAATAACTAATATTGTTACTGATGCTAATTGCAAAACAAGATAGGAACAGACAATGTTAAGCAAATATAAATAAATACAATGGGTATGGGGAGTGCGAGCGTGGATATAGAGAATGACAGAAAACGTTCACCGAGGTGAAAGGATAAAAACACAAAATATTTAATAAACTAAATTAGTCTGAGCCCAAGCATCAGCTTTTTGAAGATTTAGCCAGACATTGACTGAAAGAGAAATGGAAGAGAAAATAGTGGCATAACCCAAAAAAAGGTGTGAGATAAGGGTTAAGAACAGCACATATTTTGAAACTAAAGAAATCTAATACTGAATAAGATATGGGACTAAGACATTCTGTGTTTTTTTTTTGGAAAGAATCTAATCCATAGATCAGTTTTTACTCCAATAGTATTCTATGATTAACAAGCAGAATTTAGTGCTGTTGACTGTTTCAGGTGGAAGACTGAAGTCCTGTCCACGGTAACCTTTGTTATTTTAATTTGTGATGCAGATATGGTGCATGTCACCTACACTCTGGTTTGCTACATTTCACTATGTGGTTTTTTTAGTTTGTTTCCTTTTTCTTTGTTTGAATTTGATTGATTGTGTTTTCTGACTTCAGAGAATTTTACTTGTGTTTTTTTAGTGGCTTAAGTACTCAGAGCTCAGTATTTCTACCTCAAATCAGATTGCATTGAATTTCTTCTAAGCATAGTTTTTTATTTGATTTATTGTATTTATTATTTCTTATCCTCATTAATTCTGATATTTTGTTATTCTAAATGAACAGTGAGTCTTAAATAATTCAGTAAAGGAATTTTTGATACTCAGAGAAAAATAGCATATATACCACCACAAAGAGTTACCAGTTGTTTCTGAGCTGTTCACCAGAGAAAGTGAAAAATTCTATAGATACATTTTAAGTCCAAAGAAGTCATCTTAAAATATTTTCAAACCTTAGATTATACACATTTATAATTCCAATTACTGTGGAGAATTCAAAGGCTCTTAGTCACTTCTGGTTTGAATAGAGTTTCCTTGTCAGTGTGTTTCCTTGCAATAGGAAAGAAGCTTTCATGAAAATACACAAATATATTCTTTATTGACTCAAGACTTAAGTATAGTAAATTAATATTTTTCAGAAGCCCTTCATGAACAAAATCCCTCTTTTTTTCATTCTTTACATTACAATTTCATGCTTGACAACTTGATAAACTTCTATGATGAAATGACTGGCCTGGTAGATTAGGGGAGAGCAGTGGATATGGTCTACCTGGACTACAGGAAGGACTTTGACAGCGTCTTCTGTAATATCCTTGTACACAGATCTTGGTGTGTGGTCTGGATTAGCAGACAGAGGTGAACTGAAAACTGGTCACGCCAAAGGGTGGTGATCAGCAGTACAGTCTAGCTGGAGGCCAGTAACTAGTGGTGTACCCCAGGGGTCAACGCTGGGTCCAGTCCTGTTTAACATCTTCATTAATGATCTGGATGAAGGGCAGAGTGTACCCTTAGCAAGTTTGCTGATGACGCAAAACCAGTAGTGCCAGAGGGTCATGCTGCCATCCAGGAGGGCCTCAACAGGCTGGAGAAACCAGCTGACAGGAATCTCAAGTTCAACAAAGGGGAGTGCCAACTCCTGCACCTGGGGAGGAGCAACCCCATACACTAGTTTATGCTGAAGGCCACCCAGCTAGAAAGCAGCTTTGCAGAAAAGGCTTTAGTGGACACCATGTTGACTCTGAGCCAGTGATGTGTCCTTGATGCAAAGGCTAATGGTGGCTGAGCTGCAGTAGGCAAAGTATTGCCAGCAAGTTGAGGAAGGTGATCCTTCCCTTCTACTCAGAACTGGTGAGTACACAGTGAGTACTCTACTCCGAGCGAGACACATCTGGAGTGCTGAATCCAGGCTGTCTCCCCAGTACGAGAGAGACAGGGACAGGGACATACTGGGGCAATTCCAGGGAAGGGCCGCAAAAATTATTAAGAAACTGGAGCATTTGTCTTTATGAGGAAAGGCTGAGAGAGCTGGGGGTGTTCAGCCTGAAGCAGAGAAGGCTCATGGTAGAAGGAGAGTAGCTGCTTATCCTAAGGCTATGCTACCATAGCAGTTAGTTAATTTTCCTATTCTACAGGTGAGGATTGTGTCAGTTACTTTTCCAAACAGTAACTGTTTCCTGAAAACAGTCTTCAGATTTCAAAAATCTCAGCAATGCATTTGGTTTGCATTGTAGGAATAATGGCATTTTACAGGATGCAAACCTGTCTGAAGAGGGAGTCAAACTCATACATGGCTTTAATTATAGGTAAAGTGGTTTAGGGCAACTCTTCTCTGAAAGCAGTGTTCTCTGGTTTTATATGTAAAACAAACAATTCAGAAATGCTGAGCACCCACAATGCTTTATTACAGCCCCCATCAGACAGGGGCTTTCGGCTCCTTTGAAATTCCCTGGAAACCTGAGAGCTAATGTACGCGTATTGTCTCCAAATGTTTCCATAATAGACTACAGGGTTAAAACGCTTACTTGTTACATGTTCTTAACGTTTGTCGCATATTGGAATGCAATTTTTTTCCCTTAAGTATGAAGTTTTAAAAAACCTCAAACATTAAAAGTTTGATCCCTCCCCAACTCTCCCTCCTTTCCTCCTTTTCCCCGCCATGCCCTTTTGTATTTTTTCTCTTTCCTTTCAGCCCTAGTTGACATTTAGGAATCTGATGGCCAACTTGACAAGGGTTTTGAAAAATATTAGCTACTCAGCCATCAGGAGGATCATGTTTCTGCACAAATCATTACTTCGGCATACTCCTGTCATTTTAATAAGGCACATTCTTTTGAGCTGGCAAGTCGCAATTCCACCACCCAAAGCCTCACTCTAGGTATTTTTATAAAGTCACAGTTTTTTTGTTATAATCCTTGCTAGTTGGCACCATTTGGCACATGCTTCCCTGCAGGCTATTTCTAATCCCATTACTGTGGAAGTGACTCAGTTTGTAGTTTTTTTAGCACATTTGAGAGAACAGCTGAGAGGGAGGCACTTTGGTCTTCATCAGAAATGGCTGTGTTTATCTAGAGTTTCCAGCTGTCTTTACCTGAAATCCAGTGAGAAAATTCTGTTTTAAAGGTAAAGAGTAGATAAAGCAAATTTAACATATTCACCTTGATAATTAGGAATGACAGATGGAAAGCTGCCAGAAGAGTTTCATAGTTTTCAAATAGAAGTATAGTTCAGAATTAATTGATCGCTTAGCTCTTTAAATTCCCACTTGTTCTTCAAAATAAACCCAACCCAAACAACCCAGGACAAGAATTTACATCTTACATCCCCTGCTGCTACTAATTAAAGGGTTTGTTTTCTTCTTTAGAAATACATAAAGTGTGCTTGTTACCACAGAATTGTTATTATTCTTTATTCTCTGCAGTCTTCAAGCTAATTCATAATCAACTATCTTAGCAAGAGCTTTGGTATGTTACAGGATTTTGAACTTTAGGGAAGTGGTCCATTTCTAATTTTAAAGACTACATGAACAGTTGTACTGGCTCCAGCTGAAGGTCCAGTTAGACTGGCCTTCTGTTTTGCGTGTGGCCGTTAGCAGATAGTTAGGAAAAAGGGTATGAAAACAGAGTATTTCCTGTGCTATAACCTTCTGACTTTGATAGTTACAATCTTTCCTGAGGCAGAGGTTCATATTTGAAGTGGAGGTGTCCATATTTGTGTTTTATACCACTCACACACAAACTCTTCTGTGAATTCTCTTAGCTGCTTTTGAATACGTTGGGTTTCTGACATCCCGTACATCCCGTGGCAAAAGTTTCTGCACTTAATTATCTATCCTGTGGAAAAAGTACTGTCCTTTCCTTTTTTTCAAACAGCTCTGTGATAGCTTAATTTGATGCCCATGGCTCTTGTATTCTCAGGAAGAGAAAATCTGTCGTATTTACTCACCATATAAATATTATCTGTTTCTTTGAAATTTGAAATTATGCCAGTACATATCTCTTGCTCTTTTCTCAATAGTTCCCTCTCTCCCCTGAATTTAAAAAGACTTAAACTTTGTAACTTCTTTATCCTTTTATTTAATCTGTCATTCAAGTTCCTTTATTTTTTTCTATGTCCTCTTTTTGAGCTGGCCTACTAGAGCAATATGCAGCATTAAATATTCATATATTAAAGAGACTTATCCATTGGTATGAACTTAGGGTTTATTCTTTATTTGTTGTTTATTCTTTTCTTCATATTATATTCTCTTTCAGATTACATCTGAATGTTGAAGTGGTAAGTATGGACAAATGTCCACAAGGTCTTCAGAACTTGTTCTCTGGAGGTAGAAACCAGGGTGGTTTTCTTTCATATTTCATTATGTTTAGCATTTACAGTACCATGAGAACATTATGTGACTTTTGATAGTCCATTTTAGTTTTGACCCACTATTAATAATACCAGTTTGTTCATCTCACTACCTATTTTTCTTTCCAGTTTATTTATGGACAAACTGAACATTAAGATGCCTTTACATAAGAGCTTTTCAGGGCTTTTCCAGTAGTAAACTTCTCCTCACAGTAAATACTGGCTATTTTGTTTCTTGTATGTAAACGTCTATAATTCATGACCTGGCCATATCTCTTGCTCTGTTGTAGCTTATTTTCTACAGGAATTTTTAGTGAGGGACTTTGTCAAAAGTGACATGGAAATCCATGTGCTCTATATTGCCCTCATCACACTCGTCTATCCACTGTTGCTTTTCCCAAAGTATTCTAGTAGATTTTTAAAGATTTATTTCCTTCCATAAAAGCTGGTGGTTATTGCTTCCCTAATACATTAAATTTATCTTTTCATCCAGTGAGTCTAATCTTTTATAATGTTTTTTATTGATTTCCCTGGTATGGAAGTAGGACATGTACTTCCACAGACATTGCTGAAGCCCTCCTCAAGATCAGCTGTCATGTTCCCATTCTTCTTGGCTCTGGTACAGAGGCTAAGCAGAGGGACCATGGAGGAAGAGTACAGTGCCGCAGGTGACAAGGAAGAGAGACCCCACATAGAAGGGGAGCTTCAGTCCCCAGGTATACCCAAGGAGGAGCAGGCAGAATTTGTACTTAAGGGGTTGCAAAGAAGGGATCCTCTGACAGTGAAGGTTTGAGGGAGCTGGCCCAGTACACAAAGCAGGATTGGGAGGAGTGATTAGGCATCATGGTGGGAGATGACCTGAAGCAGAGCAAAGAGCTTTCCCTGCCACCCTGACCTGCTGGGGAGGTTTACTGCTTGCTAGGAAGTCAGAGAGAAAGCCAAGGCTTGTCCAGCTCTTGGATGGTTCCCCTGCTGCTCTTCCATATGGGCACCAGCAGTATGGCGAGGGAAGACCCAAGGCATGTCAATTGAGATTGCGTGGCTTTAGAGAGAGGGTATAGGGCAAGGGAACCAGGTGTTGTCTCTTCAATACTGCCAGTGAGGAGGAAGGCTTGAGGAGGAGTGGATGGACCCTGCAGGTAAACACCTAATAGGCAGCTGATCTTTACAGCAGGGATTTGGCTTTAGTGATCATAGAACCATCTTTAAGGCTCAGGGACTGTTAGCTGCCAGTGCAAATTTATGAAGGGGAGATCATGACGCACCAACCTGATAGCTTTCTACTGTAGGTAACTGACCTAGTGAATGAGGGCAGAGGTGGATATTGTATAACTTTACTAAGGCTTTTGACATAGTTTCCTGTAAGATCCTCATACACAAACTGATGAAATACAGACTAGATAAGTGGCCAGTGAGGTGGATTGAAAACTGGCTGAACTGTCATGCTCAAAGGATTTTGATCAGTGGTGCAAACGCCTTGTGGACACTGGTACCTATTGGTGCACATGAGGGGGTTAATCTAGGGCCAATGCTATTTAAATTCATTATTGACCTGGATGATGGGATAGAGTGCGCTCAGACCAGAGCAGTTGCAAAGCCTTTATTTTGGTGATATTCAAGATTAGACATGGCCTTAAGCAACTTGCTCTGGCTGACCCTGCTATGAGCTGGACTAGATGATCTCTGGGGCTGCCTTCCTGCCTCAGCCATTCTGTGTGAATCTGTGATTTAGAAAGAGATGAAATACAGCACACAGTAGTTTCATATTTTGACATTTCCTTAGAAATGGTTAATGAGTACTACTGAATCCATACGAGTAACAACAAGTTTTTTAGTTTTATCTTTGAAAATAACAGTAGCTAGAATATTTCAGAGTATTTCTTCGGTAACTTCAGCTTGAACCAGAGGTGCTGTGCTTTGCTCAGAATCACATGAAGATTTGCTTTGCCTCATGTGGTTTCTTTGATCTCCTAGAGGCAATAACCTTGGATAAAATTCTAGGTTCAGCATTATCACCTCTTGTGACAATTATCAGTTTCTGTGGGGTGATTTTCTCAATATTGCCATGAGGCTGAGGCACAGTTGTACACATGGCCCCACATGCGTTAGTAGAAGCAGGGTCAGAGAATGTTATGCACGTCCAAACAGCTACCATCTTATTTAACAGCTCAGATGCTGCCTTGCTGTAAAACTAATGCAAATTTTAAGGCCTGATAAAAGATATATTTTCACCTTAAATTTATGGAGAATGTTCTTATTTTTAATGAGCGCTAGTTTACACCAGATTGTGGATCATCCCTTTAATTCTGCCATCACATTACTTGAGCAGAGACAAGTGCCGCTTTGAAGTGTCATTGTGCTGTAGAAAATCTGACGTTCAGATCTGAATGCAAGATGTAGCACTAAGAAAGTGGAAGATGTAGACTCCCAGACAAGGACGTTTCTCTGAATTTTAATACACACCTGTATTTATTCTCCCAGTCTCTCGGATTCAAACATTACAGTATCTGTTTGCATCAGAGAAATTAAGCCTCCTTTCATTTACAGATTTCACAGGAAAAGTCAAAAGTAGGTTAGTGGAGAACACAATGTTGTATTGTTTTTTCTCTAGTAAAAAGGGTGAGAGGACCACCTTTTATGATCAATATGGTGCCATTTCCTTTTGTGCTAAAAGCTGTCTGTTGCACTCTTGTGTCGACTCTGCACAGCATGTTCAGTTACTTTAAAACTAAAACTTTAATTACTGGATAGAGGACTTAAAGGGTTACCAACACACGCATTTTCTGGGACATGTGTAAGGATGGAAGACACAGAAATGAAAGTTGTTTTAAAGAAAGAATAAGAATAAATAGACATTTAGATTGTGCTTGCGCCACAATACATGAATTCTATATTGTATACTAATAAATAATGCAGAGACATCAAACACATGGAGGAAAAGTGGCCTTCTGTTTGCACTGAAGAAAGAAAACATTGCAATGGAAAAGTCCCTGCTGCATAAGAAAATTTGTTTGTACTTAATATATACTAAAGGGGACATTGTTGAAAAGAAAGTAAACCGAATTGTTAAAACTCAGGAGTCTGGCAAAGTGAGGTTTATAGAGTTAGTATGATTTATAGAGCCTTTTAATTAAAGTAACTGAAAGAATTTCACACCTTTGCAAAAGTTTTCAAGTGGAGAGAAACAGTACAGATTTGCAGTCGCGTTTTCCTGGTATGGTCCTTTGCGGCATTTTGGCATGAATCAGAATGAGAGGCTCAGAATTTGCAAACTGAGATTATCGATCAGTGCATACTTTTTTCTCATGGGCCCCTTAATAAAAACTTTGATAAATATATAATAGTTTTCAAAATATACTGTCAGAAAGCTATCATTTTAACTTAGACAGTAAATATGGTAATTTACAGCTGCAGGATTGCTCCAACCTCAGTTGCCATGCAGTATTTTTAAGACAAAGTACAAGCCATTACGGTATCACACTGTGTATCAGAAAAATGGAGAACGTAGTACTAATTTTAATTTATTCTGAAAATTTATGTAGACATCATGGAAAGGTCTACAGACCTGGTCTTTCACTGGTATTAATTATTCAATGTATGCCATTATCATTTATGTATCTAAACTTGATATCTGATGACACCATACCATCAGTATTTAGGAGTCTATATCTTATATTTAATGGCAGCAAGGTCCAGATTTCGGGGACTTAATTCCAGCTTCTAATTCATAAGCTTGACAGTTGTCACTATGATTTGTGGCACTTGGTGATGCCAGTTGTGGAGGCTTTAAGCTCCCTTCTTCTGGAAATCCATGCATACCTACTCTAGCCCATCTCGCTCGTGTTTGAAACAACTGGAACTGCTTTCACAGGACTCCTTTATTGACTCAGGGAGCATTAGATTAATTCCTCCTTCTATTTTCTTAAATCCTTATCTGTGTTTGTGTAAATTATTTTTGGGAATATTAAATTATTGACATAAGGAGTAATGTGCATTAATATAGTTTACCTAATGACTGGAGTTAGCTGCCATTAGGTAAAAACCCATTTACTTAATGGTGCTTTGTTTTTATTTTTATTTTGCTATTGTTGTTTAGAAAATAGCTTTTTTAATTATTATCCTGAAGTGCTTGATGTGCAAAGAGGCTGAAGTGCATAAGCATTCTGGGGAGAAACCTATTGGTAATTAATATACTTCGTAGCTTAGAATTTTCCTTTCCAAGCCTATAGGGATCAGGCAAAAAATATACTGTAACTTTCTGCTGTCTTCTTGTTTGTGTTTTAGACTGTTTACCTGTGTATAGTGAGCTGTAGGCTGAGATGACATTGTGTCCAAGACAAATACATATGTGTGGTAATGTATAGTTTTTAATGTTAGCACTGTCTTATCAATCTCCTCTGCAGGAAATAGAACAAGGATTGTCTGCAGCAAAGAAAGTGTCTGACTCCCAAATGGAAGCTTCTATACAGCTGAGTCTCCTGCCTGTAAAATGAAATAAAATAAAATTTAAAAACTTAATTACCTGCCTTCTATTCTGAATATCATAGCTTCAAATACACCACTTGCTTTCAGATGCACTCCTATTCACCAGTCATGCTTTTCATATTTACAGTAGAAAAAGGCAAATTTTCCCTCTTACATTTTAAAATAAAAAATAACCTAATATAAAATCTTTTATAAATCGCACATTCATAGTTATATTGGGTGCATTTGAGTAGTTTAGATTATATCAGGAATGGCAGATAGAAAATGCCGTCATACCTTCTTCATCCTCAGAGCTTAAGAAACAAAAGTTTAACTGAAAAATTGTTCTCAGTCCCTAAGTAGGAAATACTTCAGGAGGCTTTTCTCCCAGTTTTGCCCATGATTCAGTTCAGAGGTCTGTCTGTGTTGTGAACAATGATGGAAGTAGAAATATTCATGCTACCTCAGTTACCAAAGGTGATTAGTGCTGGCAATTTATCTGGCCCAGTGTTATTTCTCACCACATTAATTTCACTTTTATTAATGTTAAATCCTGCTTGCTTTAAAACTGTATTTTGTGATATTTTCAGACAGTGAGGTGGCTATGCCTGACATTAAAATTTGGGAAATATGACTGACATTTCTACGTTATCAGGAAATTATTTCTACAAGACCCTTGAAACAGAGGGTTAGTGGAAAAGGTGCAAAATTATTTTCAGCTGTGAATATGCTGGTGAAGGTTGTTTACAGGTTTATAGGCTTATCACAAGTACATGCAGAGATAACTTGGATTTCATATAAATTGTTGAAAACGTGCATGACTTATCGCACATTAACATAAGCTGTAATTCAGACTTTCTGCCTGCAGGAAAGTACTGCAAGAGGCGAGGAGTTTACTCTTTCATTTTGGAAATGTGTATGTGAAAACTTGCCAGTCCATATTGCACCCACCTCAGACATTGGTAAAACTCCCCCAAAGATTATAAATCTACTTCATAGCTTTCTACCAAATGATACTCACTTTGTTTACTCTATCCACTGAAGATTTCTACAAAAGTCTGGTTTCCTTTGCCCTCCAACATTAGTTTCTGTGTTGAATGTTGCAGCAGGGAGGAAGAGATATTAAAAAATAAGGAAAGATACGTTGTTAAAGGGCCTTACTCCTCTTGTTCTAAAAGAATTCTTAAGAGTGAGACTGTAAAAAACAGTGAGTTAAGAATCCTGAATGTGACTAGTTTTTATTAAAAACATCCATTTCCCTCGCATAAACATGTATTGATATGTAGTTTACCTAAGATATAAATAAAACTGAACGCAAAATGCAGTTCATATATGTTATTCTCAAGCAGAATAATAGATGCAGGAATGTGAATTTTATACCATATGTAGGGTATTAATTATTAATGCGACCTGAATATATAATATGTTTGTTTGATACAACGACAGATGATATTGGTCTTTTTGCCTAAAGTCTCATGGTACAAAATGCAAGAAAGGTTTTCAAGACATTCATTTCCTAACTTTTACACAGGAAAGCCCAAGGCTGTCATTACCATATGGCTTGTCACTGCAATAGGAAGGAAAACTCCCTGAGTCAAAAATCATAACAGGTTTTTGTAACCCAGGTTTGTAGAAATCAGGAAGAAATAACTTCATCATTGACTTAAAGAGGTATGAAGAAATATTCTGAAATATTACTTTGTGTACATTACAGGAACAGACTCTGCACTACTCTGTTCAGTGTCAGAGGAGAGCAAGGAAACATAAACAGTTATTTTGGAAACATGAATTGGGGATATGACATATAAAATAAAAATTATGGTCCAAAAACCTGCTTAGATGTTGAGACAAAATGTTTAGAAATGTCTGATCTTACTAAGAAGCATTAATTTAAGTTTCTTTTAAGTCCATATCAGTTAAGAAGTTAAGTATTATATGGCAGTCTTAGAGCTGACCTGGTCTCTGTTTCTGCAAAACTAAGAAACTACACAGATTCATACCTAAATACCCGTCATATGCATGAGCTTTAAACATTTCTGGAATAGGTCAGATGAAAATGGCTTATTAGAAAATGCTCACAGAATATTAATTTTAAATAAATTTTAGATGCTTTATTTTAAAATTATGTTTAAGTACTTATAAAGCAAAACCACTAGTAATAGTCTGTAAGTCCTGTATCAGTAGCTTAATTCTTGGGCTGCTTTACTAGGAATGGAACACCAAGGTTTAATTTTTCTTTCAGTTAAAACCTCTGTCTCCAGCTTCTGAAAATGAGCTCCATCCAGAGTAGTATTTCAAGATGAATGTCCTCCATAGTAAGTTAGAAAAAAAGGCTCTCAGGAGTCACATGCCCTGAACGAGACCAAAGTAAAAAGGAAGTGATTAAATATTTCATGTTCATGAGAAGTTCTGGATTTCTGCTCTAGGTCTCAAGATTACTTCTGTTTTCAGCAATTTAAAATGTATAGAAGTCCAGAAAGAAATCTGCCCAGAAAGAATCTGTCCAGAAAGTAAGTCTTAGCAGTGGATCTTTCCTCCTGGTTATTTACTGTAAGGAGCGTGTGAATGATGTTTCTCCCTGTCCTGTGGAGCATCTTCCATTCCCTAGGCTTCAGTGCCCTATTTTCACAAGGGCAGTTGCCTTTTTTTAGAAAGTACAAAACGTTCATGTTCTGCAATTAGAGGAAGTAGATGCTTGATATGGTCTATGCTCACTCAAACTCTGGGGAAGGGTGGGATTGCCAGTGCCAGACAGTAGCGCTGCAATTCTGCTGGTAGCTCTCTGTTTCTTCTTCCTGAGGTTAGAGACACAAGAACCCTCAGCAGCTCAACAGTGCATGATGGGAATGTAAGCCCGTGCAATGTGTTCAGTTACAGGGCTATCACAGCCTCCTGAGTTTTCTCGGTAGATCTGTGCCTCATATACAGTGTCTTGATGCCTAACCCTATGATTCGACTTTACATTGAGTCGCAGGCACTTAAAATTCTGCTTATTGCAGCTTCCTAAATCTTGACTAACTGAAGAGCAGCCATGAACATTGTGTAGAGCTATGATTACAACTACCGTCTTCTGAGACCTAGGCAGGTACATTACTCTGCCCCATTTACTATTACTATATTATGTTTTGAAGTCTGTATTTTCATTTCTGTATGACCACGTCTTGACTTTGTATAGAAATTATGTGTCTTGAATTTTTTATGCATTAGATGGAATCGTTTCCCTTTGATGAGTATTTAAGTTAACCAGCTGTCCCAGATATGTCTTAAGTAGAAGGCTGGTTCAAAGGAAATACAATGCAGACATTGCCAATTTGAGAGATGCTAATGTCAGGCAAGAAGGAGTTAATGTGGACTTAAATATATCTGAAAGCAAACACACTTAATGATAATGACAAGTACTTATGCAAATGAACTGCTAATACTCATCCAGCCAGAGGTGATTAAGTCTTTTAGGCCAACTGGAGATTTCACCCAGCAGGGACTGTGAGGAAGCTGGTAAGAGACAAAGGCTTAAATAACTTCAGGGTTTATAGCTCTAGTGCTGCACTTAAGCCACATTTCTCTGAATTATCCTTTCTTTCATGCCCCTTGCCTTCCCCCAAGAAAGAGGTCATAACTTCAGTTACCTTGTAAATCTTTTAACCTATACATTTTAAGGCCTGTAAAAGCACAGTAATTTATCCTAGAGTGATATGCTGGTATTAAATAGACTGGAATAATGAGCGGACCTAAGGGATTATCTAGTCTGATACTTAATTATGTAGACTAGGATCGAGGGAGAAAATGGACGAATTACATCTGTCTCTAACTCCTATAGTGTATGTCCACAAAAACCAGTTATTGGTAATTTTTATATTAAAAGCGTTGCTTTGCTGAAAGAAGGCAGTATAGGCATGAGTGAAATTTAGGTCTACATAAAATAGTGAAAAGAGATCTTCAAGCAAAATGAACTATCCTGTCTGAAACAGAGAAAAGGAAAATTATTAGCTACTGCATGGCATTGTAATAGTTCCTTTTTTATTATCAGTACTTCACTTTAGTGTATAATTTTTATGTGCTGCTGTCGTGTAGTTGGATGTTATTGGAAGCCAGTGAGGTTTCAAGTGGTTAGTTTTCCCTTTGTCCCATATTTCATGGAAAAAAAACCTTGTCCTTTGCTACAAAGGAAGGCACAAAGACATCTGTGAAGCTAAACAGCACCTAAGTAAGTAGATGAGATTGATTTGAGAAAGAGGTTGGACATTTTTGCACATATGGAAGGCACAATAGGTTTGTAACACGCATACATCCTCTTCAGCTGTATATGTGTACACATACACATCTATATGTATTTTCGAACAAATAATCCAAGTTCTACTTTTTATATTAAAGACTATTTTACTAAATATATTTTCCAGTCAAGCAGAAATTGGATGTTTGATACACAAAGAAACTTCTTACTCACAATTATTATTATCTGTTTTGTGTTGTTGTGACTAGCCTTCCAGAAAAAATAGTTGTATGGGCTCATGACTCAACAGCTTCAGGGAGAAGCCAGTAGTTAACAAGTGTTATCAATCTCTTCTCAATCTGGTCTTCATAGCTGGGAGAAGAGGATCCAGCTGTCTGAAGTTCTCTGATTAAAAATTCCTTCTTAATAATCTCCCAGTCTTCTTCTTGTGCCCACACATGTTCTGTACTTTTTCTGTGGGCTTGGGGAAATGAATGGATTAGTAGTATCATGCCTCTGAGTCAGTAAGTTAATTAAAGGCTGCATGTATAAAATGGAACAATGAATTATTTAGAGGATAACAAACATGATCTAAAATTCCATTTACTCACATTTCAAGTCAATTTTTAGTTTCAGAATTCATAGAGCAATCCCTAATATTTTTGCATATTGTTAAAAGTAAGTGTTTGCAAACAACATGTTTGCTAAAGTTTCGACTGGAAGTCTCTTGAGTGCTTTGTGACTTTACATTTGGGATGTTTGCTTTCTTCCCTAGTCTGTGTTCCCAGTGAAATTTCAGGCAGTGGTTGGAAGATAGAGAATTGTTTGTCTGAAGATCAGTACTGAACATAATGGGAGGTGTAGGTTTGGACCCAAATTGCATATCCGGTCTTGTTTAGAAAATCTCTGTTCAGATTTTGCTATGACTTTATAATGAACCATCTGAAACTTCAAAACATTCCAAATGAAGATCTGACTCTTACAAGACAAAATATGTATACACTTACCACATCGTGTGCTTGTTTTTTATACATCTAATTAAGGCAACCTGGGGATTTTTTGTGTGTGTGTGCAGAACCCTGCAGCACAAATTTTTCTGTTGATTTCACTGGTACGTTTTCAAGCCTATAGTAAGCCTAGACAGAATGTTTTCCTACAAAAGGGTTTATTTCTTGCCATTTAAAAAGCACTATTGACTATCTTTACTGTAACACATACTTTTCTGCACCTTCATCATCACTCTCAGTATGGAAGGCCCTGTAAATCTGCAAGACTAACTGTCAGCAGTGCATTTATCTTATGGTGTCCTAATTAGAAACAACTCTAGAATGTTTCTTTTATTTAGAGCCAAAAAAGGCCATTGATCTATTGTTCATAATGACTGACATCCATTTGACACAAGAGAATGAAATACCTACTTTCTGAATCTGGTTTATGCAATGTAGTGTTTATTTTAATAACTAAATGAATGGTAAATATTTATAAAATATCTGACTAATGTAAGCACTAAACTCCTGCAGATTTTCAATGAGAGCTGGGACTGAGCCCCCTTTAGTGAAAAGGGGACCATGTATTCCTGCTGCACTGCCGATACTGTTATTCACCCCATGAGCCCATAAGATGCAAAATAAGGACTTAGGTATTGTGTAGTCTTCTTATGAGAATCAAGACTGACCAGATCTGCTCTTTTTATTATTACTAAACATTAAAATTAAAATTAAAAAAAAAAAAAGATTAAAAAAACCCTCATCAATCGCCACATTTTAAGAACATACTGACTTTGCGAAGCTTTTGGAAAAAGAATACTGGAAGGAGTTTGTCCTCAGATGTGAACTGTAGCAGGCAAGCACCAGTTCAGGCCCCCTTGAGCTCCGTGTTTTGTATAGCCAGTGTCACAGAGAGGTATTTTGAAACTAAGCATAACTCTGCTCATCATGATCACATTCTTGTTCGGATCTCAGTGTGAGGTGCCCAACAACCATCTATGAAATGTGCTTTGTAACAGCTGTAAATATTCCATGTGTAATTTGGGAGTCTACATTCTTCAGCTATTATTCAAAAATCTTGAATTGCCAAAGACTGAGGAGACCACAATATTTTTTCTTGTTGCCCACAGATTTTTGTAAGGATTGAGAATTTTGTCTCAACCTTTTGTAAAGATGAAGTTTTGCCAGGTTTGAGAGGGCTGGCTTTGTGAATGCTTTGAATTTCCATATCTAAAAGCTTTATTTCTCAAGAAATTTCCAGTTCTGCACTCACTTCTCACTTCTGAAACTTTCCTACTCAAGAGTGGCAAAAGACTGCAGAGCTTTCTGTGGCCATTCCCAGCATACTTGATTTTGAAAAGAGACTGGGGAGCAGGGTAACGCCTGGAACTTCTATTACCATTTTCTGTTGTGATCCCTTACAATTCAGGGGCATCAACAGATAAAAGTACAGGAGTACATTAATAGCTCTTCCATTTAATGGAAACATCCAATCTTATTATCCTTAAAGCTTTAAATGTAAAACATCCATGTCAGTATGTGCCTTCAGATATTGCCTTCTGATTCTGATCTGCATCAGTTCTTTGAAAAAAAAAATGAACAGGGAGTTAGTATCATTTTTCTGCTTGAAGTTTCAATAAAGAGAACATAGAAATATATATGTATGAAATGCAAATTCCATAGCAATACAATCCTTTTCCTAAAGAAAGCAAAGACAAAAACATTAATTTTGGAAGAGAGTGGTATATATTCTGTTCACCAACAAACAATAGCCTAATTATGATATTGGTACTTTCGATGTTATAAAATGCTTTATTTAATAACTTTTCAGCAAACTGTAGTTGTGCCCAGGTTGAGTAAAGTTCAGAATTCTTACTTAACTATCATTTTGTTTCTTGCAGAAGCAGCATTGCACTTGAAAGTGATGTATTTGTAGGTTATTAAAGGCTTCCCCCGCTTTCCTTTTCCTCCCTTTTAGTGCTAAGAGTCTACACTGTATTGGACTGGCAATATTAGCTGTATAATTTCATATGAGTACATCTAGAGTACACATGTACTAGTCTTCTGTGCTTAGGCATGCATACAAGTCATACATATGGGTCCAAAGCCAAACCCCAAATTTGGTAATGTTTACATCATTATTACACGTTTGCTGTAAGGGAGCTAGTAAAATGTCATGCAGAATTGAATTTTTAATCCCATAGGAGAATGCTGTGCAAATTAGTGCTTATCTTCCTTATTTTTTCTGTCCTAATAATGATATAACATCCCTGGACAGAAAATGATAAAATTCTACATCTCTGACATTTGATGCTGAAGCAAAAGTGAGATATAAAACTTCCATTCAAGTGTAGTGGTATCTTCTTTTCTTCCAATATTTCTCTTACTAAACCATTCTGAAATAGATCAATATTGCCTAAACAATTAATTGCCTAGAATTTGTTTTTTATTTTTTATGATCAATCCTCATTGACTTTTTTAACTTGCATACTATGAAAACAATTCAAAACCTTCTTAATAGTGATAGTAAGCAGGAAAAACCCTGACTCTTTGAGGTTCAAAAGAGTTTCTGTAAATTTATTTCAGCTCCTGTAGTAACAGACTAGTTTACAGGTAATGATCATGTGAATCTCAAGCCTTTTTTTTAACAATTTATATGCCTCTTCATGCAGGAAAAATAGATATAGGCTGAGTCAAACTTTCATAAGAAGGTGGAGTTTTTGTCAGCTATTATTCCTCCAGAGGAAGTATCTGGGGAAAATGGATAATTACAATGCCAATTTTTATTATCAAAATAATGTGCAAAATTTATGACCTGATAAATCTGTCCTTGGATGGAGATTCTCATTTTGATAATCCCCCTAAAATGAGTAATAAAGCGCCTGTGATAGTAATAAACCATTTTTCTTTGACATTTCATGATAAGTGTAACAACAAATAAAGAAGGAACTTCAAAGACTGCTTACTTCAAAAGCTCTATAAAGTCCATTTGAATAAAATCCATGACTTTCATAAAAGTGTTGAAGATGTCATGAATTAAATTAATGGTCTACATCTCTTTGCTTCATATTGTCTGCATTTTAATCATAATTTATTCTTCAGCACATCCTGCGTGTTGTTGATTGAAGGAAATATTAAATCCAGCTGAGCTTTAAGCAATTTTAAAAGGAATGAATGAATATAATTATACATGTTAATAGTCCTGAATCTGCTTTTTTATTTGCTGCTGTCTGTCATATAACAGATCAGTAAGCTTTGCTTTCTATAACTATCATTAATCTTTCACAAAGATTAAAAAAATATCCATTCTACAGCTACATTGTTTTACTTTTCTTACTATAGACTTTTTTTAATATTCCTACTATGCCAGGAAAGAGAACTGCTGATGATCTGATCAACTTCTGGAAAAAAAAATAAATAAAAATCAACTTTTCCTAATAAAAAGTTTAAGTATTCAAAGTTTTAATTAGAAAGAAAATCTCAGTTGAGAGTAGGTACAATTAACTCTGAAACCAGTGTTTTAAGACAAAAGTATTGTTTATTTGATGCTTACAAACAGTAATGACAATGTAGACTACAGTATTCAGTTAATGTTCTTTTATACTAAATTATTCAGGTATGATGGGGCTTTTTTGGTAGTTTGTTATGCTCAAAGAAGGAGTAAGGTAGTTTGAGTTCTGTCTTCAGTCTGATCATGGTCAAATGTAACTCCAAAAAGGCATACTCTAAGATAGGTTTTATTACCGTACATAAAGGAACAAATACTTCTATCACTGATGCTAAATAAGAGCTAGGGTAACTGAAACAGTTCGTACTTAGGAATTGAACCATAGAAGCATGCTTCTCGAATACTGTGAATCAGAACCATGCACATAAGTTCCATTGGTGTAGATGTCCAGGTCACTAAGGGTTTGTGTTTCCTTACAATGTATGGTTGTCTTGCTTTCTAATCTGAGTCACTGTTGCAGTATTGCAGGAAATGCAGTATTGACAATCACAGAAACATTTAAAGTGTGTCTCATTTTATTATAGGGTTATGCACAGCACAAGTTGCAAAATTTGGCCTAAGAAGCAGCCTGCCTTAGCGACATATTATTAACACCAGTCTGCCTTCATGTGTCTGAGCTGTCTAGTGACAGCTGGTACATAAATATATAGAGATATATATGAATCAATTGGACAGTTTCTGTCTGTTGTGATTTCAGCAGAGACAAGGCTTTGTTTCCTCTACTCATGGCATTAGCTTTCCACCAAGAAACCATTGCCCTTTCTGGATGCTCATCTGTCCCAGACTCTGTGTGTCATCCTCCCTCTCCTTTCTCTTAATACTATTAAGCTTATTTCCCAAGGAAAGAGTTGTATTCAGCCTGCCTGTCAGAATGCAGACCCTCCTCTCTATTTCTGTCCAGGCCCTACAAATTTGGAATTTCAGCCCAATTTGACAAAGGGAGAAAAATCTTTCAGAAATTTGCCATTTGAAATTTATTGTGTTCACATATATCAGTGTGGTCAAAACATATCTTAAAAAAAAGCATTTCTGAAAGAAAGCATGCGAGCAGAGGGCAGAGTCCAGTGAAGAGGAAGGCATGGGAGAAGCTTTCCTTGCAGTACTTGCTCTGTCACACACTGGTGAATCTCATCACAAACCATGATTGCCAGGGAACCAGTCTTCTGCAGTCATCTAACCAGGTTTCTCCAGCGTTTTCAGTGATCATGAAATTGTCTCTGCCTTTCTACAAGAGTAACAGCTTGAGATATGAAAGAGCTGATAGTTCCCAGTGAGGTACACTGGGATGCAGCGTCGAACAGCGGCAGGACAAGCAGGGAGGTGATGTAACCACCTCAGGCTCTTAGCCAAAGTGGGTGAGCCGCCCATTGAGGGTTAACTCAGTGAATCACCAGGATCACCGTTTTGCTGCTATTAATGAAAAGCAGATTTGCTGATGCCTTTGTGAGGTGTGCTGTATGACTTTCTGGAGCTGGTGTACCACTGACTGTGTGAGCTACTGAGTGATATATGAGAGATGTGCATTATACTCCATTATATACCTACTGTAATAAAAAGTCAAATCCTTTTCCTTGTTTGTTTGTTTGTGTAGGATGCGAAAGCCTAAGTAGGATTCAGGATCTATGCTGTGTACATCACTATTATTCATAATCTTCCTCCCTCCCAATCTGTCCTTTTGTTTTCCATATATTTTTTTCTTGTATCATTGCTAGTAGTGATAGTGCTTTTCCTTGTTAAGTCTTAATTTTATCTGAAGTTACAAAAATGGGAAGAAAACCTCAATTGCCTAAAAATGCTAGGTTACACTGATCCAAAACTAGTGCTGTGTTATTTTTCAATAGCAGATAAGTTTCCTCAGGAAGACTGACCTTGCAACTTATCCACTGGGGAGATAGATAATGCAACTTCACCCTTTGAGATGATAATTATTGCTGATGTTGGACAGATATTTATCTGTGAACATTTCTGTTAAGTACCTGATATTATTGGCCTTTCCCAAAAGGAATTTATGTTTAATATAGAATCCCTAGGCTACATTTTAGCTAACAATATCAACTTTACACAGATTTCTGCAGAAGTTGTCTTCAGCAACAAAAGTTCCCTTAATAACCCCCAACCATGTAAATATGGCAACTGAATCCTTGTATAGTTGAGCTTCAGAGTAATGATATACCAATGCCTGAATGTTTCTTTGAGATCACATTGGTTTCCTCTTGGGATAGCTGAAAAAGGTCAAGAAGCATAAAGTCGAAGAGGGAACAGCAATTAAGGAAACTTATCCCGTATGTCACCAAATAACCTTTCCTTTCTTATGTGACTCCTTTAAATTAATATGGTCAGATGTTAACATGAACATGACCATACTTTTCTAGTAAGACTGTCAACTTGTAATAAGGTTTGTAACACTACAGGTACCCTTTTTGTCTGTGAACTCAGTCAGTACTAAATACTGCTTTGTCTGCCATTGAAAAACCCTGTCAGCCTTTTTGTTTAGCCTAAACTCTGCTCTAAATATATTCCGAATGAGATGCAGGGGGGAGGAATGGAGTGCAGGATGGTGGATTGCAGCTTGGGTACATATGCAATAAGGAAGTTTCAGGTTACTGAGGCAGATCTTGACAAATGTCTCAATGAGTATCTCTTACAAAACCTTAGAAACCTGATAACCTTCAGTTTAGATAACATCAATGCCATACAGCTCTATATATTGTCGTATTTGGTTCTGTTGGGGTTTTTTTGAAGGTGATGTCTCAGTTATGATTTCTCCTTTAATTTTCCTAATACAGTTTGTCTTCAAAAATTGAATTCATTTCTACTTCGCACAAACCTCAACATGGATCTTAAAATAATATGCAATGCTTTAAATTATATTAATTTTAATAATTATAAATAATCGTAATGTATTGTTATAAAATACTAAATAATGTATACCATCATCTTAACAAACCTGCTTATGAGTAAATGTCTGTCTAAATATAGTAATTATAACTTCCTTTAGCTCAGAGCTGTTTTGTCTTTAAGGGGAAAAATAAGTGCTACAGCTGAACCCAGCACATATCTTTACTTAGCTGTGGGAATTCAGATTAAAATATTGCCTTATTAGGTGCAGGTAAGTACAATTTTGCATGCCTCTCGCAGTTTCTATACCGTGACCTATCAAGGTCAACAGGATTGCAAGAAAATGTTCTTTCAAATGGTGAAGGCTTAGTTATTTTAGACAGAAATAATGTTGTTATTATAATGTGTTTGCAGTATTAACTATTCTAGACTTTTATCAGTAAGGCTTAAAAATGAGAATGGTATTACAATAATGGAATGAAATATTAATCTTCATAGATGGAGCCGTGTTTGACAGTGGGCAGAAAACAGAAATAGGTACAGAAATTAAGTCGGTGGAAGGGTAGCAAGGGGAATGGGTACCAAATTGGCCTGCAGGAGTAGGAGATGCACTGTGATGGTCCCCAGGAGCCTCTTCCATCCCTGCACTGCTGTGTCAACTCCCACATGTCTTTTAGGGCTGTGCAGTTATACAGCTGTCTGGATTGTAATTCATGTATGGAGATATACTTCTTATATCTCCATATATGCGAGGAGATCACAGCAAACAGCTAAAGAAGTGGTGCTTAACACACCTGTAATGAGCAAGGGTTTATCTGTATAAAAGAAAAATGTTGGTTTGTACTATTCAGAGGAGCAGAAGGCAGTAAGGAAGCATGCTATGACATGTTGATTATGAAGTAAGCATAATGGATGCATATGTAGTGTATTTGTTTAATTACCAATACATAAATATATCATGTGTTCGAATATTACACTTTTAAAATACAATCACAGTGAGAAGCTCAAACTGAGAGAGGAAAGATCTTTGGTAGAGGTTTAAGATTTTAATTTGATTTACACAGGAGGGATAAATTTCACACTTTGTTGCTTAAGTTGATTTTTCCATCTTCTCTCTCTCCTTTTAACTGAGCTAAAATATTGGCTTTTGCTAAATCCAAAATACGTTTTTTTTGTTGTGTGTTGGGTTTTTAACTTTTTCATTTTCATTTTTTTAATTAATTCCTAAGTAACAGTCTACAGAACTGAAAGGTTGGCATTAGTGAAGTTGAGATTGTTCCTCCCAGAAGTATGGGCCTGTAGTTTCAGCTGTCATATTTTGTTTTTAACATGATGCAAGGCACTATGGCTCTGTATATATTGCTAAAGAAGAAGATAAGGAACAAATCCCTGATCACAGTGCTAAGCATACTGGCTGGTTTGTATTCATGCTGCCAAAGACTAACCTGCTGTTAAAATGCCCTGCCCAAAACTATATTTGATTTGAGCTGAAAATCCTTAAGTGACCCAAGCAGAGCTAGTGAGTAACTTACCCAATGTGGAAATCAGGGGCTCAGACCTCAACCTTACCCCCCAGTCCTCTTTTATTTGACAGTACAGACAGCATGCAAAATTTCACCTGCTGTGTTCTATGCTTTGGATGTCGTACCAACACGTACTGGAAGGTTTACAATCACTTTAATGTGAAGGTATTTCTGCACAGTTGTTCTTTTGACTATGTAATGACTGAATTTTCCGTAGGAATTAGATGCCTCTTTAGGTCACCTAGATCACAAAGAAATGTTGTGGAGAATGCCTTGAAATAACCTTCCATGTAGGCAAAATTTAATATTGGTATAGCTCTGCTACACACTTTCACTTAAAGAAAAATCATATTCCTTTCTTTTTTGGCATCGAGTAACCATATCTAAACCCAAAAGCCATTGTGTGTTACCCAGGAGGAAAGCAGGCTTGAAGACAACTGCGAAACATAAAGCCAAAGTCCATTTCAGATTTCTTATGTTTTCTGATAGACACTATGTTTTTAGGTTGAATTATTTTTAACGTGTTGGTTAACATTGGCCAGACTTTAAAGTTCCTTTTGATTTTTTCACAATTTTCAATCTTTCATGAACATTAAAACCGGAGTACATTTACTCAGCTTTGCAGTGTAATTCTCCACAACTCCAGACAAACCCTGAGCATCTGATCAGTAACAAAGAAAGCTCTTTGTTGTCATTTAAGTAGCTTTTTAGGATGGAGAGTTAGGTACAAAGCTTGGGTTGTTGGTGTTCTGATAGTAGTATTGTCTTCCCACTGCCTACATCAAAATATTATATTCCTAACCAAATGCCTGGAATTGTACTGTCAGCAAATGTAAAGCAATTCAAAATCTTTGATAATTCATATGAATTGCAAGATCAGTGTGTCCAGTATTCCCTCAGAAACACTTTATTTTTACAAATGAGTTCATATTTACTGTGGCTTACACTTACTGAGATGTGATCCCTTGGTTCTCATGGGTGAAAGTTGGGAAAAGGATTTCAGACCTCAGAAGGGGCTGGCTGGCCATAGTAGCAGGACTCGCTGAGGTGACCTGACACCCAGGCAAGCAGATTTTGTGCAAATGCAGCTTTTTGAACCGACTACTCTTCATGGTAAGTTAAAAAAAAACAACCCATATTTGCTTTAAAATCCACTGGCCTATGGCATCCCCTTTCTGCTAACAGAACAGCTACCATTTTGACTAGTCCTTCTGTTCTGTGCATTATTTGGTACAAGCTTCTCCCTCCAAAACGACTGTGCTATTTCCCTGTTAGAAATACAATAGATCTGCTTTCTTTTGCAAATGACATAACTAATCAGACTCTGAGGGGGGAAAATGGAGACAGCTAACACATATTCATTACCATGAGTGTTATGCAGGCTGCATTTTTTTCCTCACAAGATTGATTAATTAAATATTTATGAAAGAGAAACACCTGGCATACTTCCATAAACAAATAGGTCTCCTGTGGGTTTGCAACAGCTGAGGAGAGTTTGGAGGGACCACGGGGATCTCAGGGTAAAGACTTCCTCACAGCTTGAGTTCTTACACATTGCTGTTTCTCATAAATATGCAATAGCACACAAATAATTTCTATTTTGAAGACAGAAAGTGCAATATCAACAGATGAAATCCAAAAGACAGCTAAAGAGAAAGGTAAAGATTAAGCAGAACAGAAGTACTGTATGTGGGGAAAATGGCTCGTTTTTATTTCTCTAAGAAAGATCTAATGCTAAGGAGGCTCAGACAACTGGGGCCCCCTTTATAAGGTATTTGTCTAGGGCTTCTAGTTAAGTAATGAAAGCTTTAGACTGAAGAGATCTGTTGAAATCTAGGGGCAAGGGTTAAGAAATTATGCAAGACACCTAAATGTGGGAAATTCATTCTGTTCACTATTTCAGCTGCTCTTCCAGATGGATCTGCTTTATAGATACTTCCCCGACTCCTCATCTTCAGTGGAATGTTTTCACTGGTATGTCACTGCTTTAAAAATAAAAATAATTGTGCCACTGGCTTCAGCTACAATTTAGCTGGCATGATTGCTTTTATCGACCACTGCTTTACTGTGGCTGCTTTCCTACAACTGATTGTTTTAGTTCTTGGGAGTGGAAGTAATGTAGCAGTTAGTGTCAAATTCTTGTGCAATATCTTTTACATGTGCTTACATGCCATGTGCTTTTTGTATGTTGTGTTATACTTCATCATACTCCAGCTATGATTTTTTTCTTATTGGGAAACCTTAGAAACTGGCCAGCTGCAGTGAACTCAAAGTTTAAAGTTCAGCCTATTTGGGAAATGGTCAAGACACATTAACTGACGTGTTTCTAAGGCCAAACTCTAAAAATTATTTCTTCTGATGACAGTTTCTGATATTTGTCAAATGTTAATTTATTTCTCAAGTTCAGATAGAGCAAAATATTTAAGTTTACAAATTTTTAAAATACTATTTAAAAAAAAAATTATATTTGATTTGGGTTTTGTTCTTTAACAAAGCTGGGCAAAGATTAGAAAAAAATCCTTTGTCATTTAGCATTTTTAGATTCTGAAACAAAACATTGCTTATAAAAGAAAAAGGTGTTTGTGAAAGTTCAAATAGTTAATAATTGAACTAATATGGATCAAACCTTGGGTGTCTTTTGGTGGTTTGTTCTTTGGGATTCTTTTTGTCAAGAGATTTTCTTCGAGTCAATATATTGTGTTTGAATGGAGTATTTCTGAGCTGTGAATTGTTTTAAGGATTAAAAATGAAAGGATGATAAATATGCCCGTCTATATAGGAAAAGAAAAAGTGAAGGGGTTTTGATGAAGTTCTGCAAGCACAACTGGTTTGTCGTGATGAAGTCCGGTGTTGTGTATAATACTGTGGGGATAAAGCAGTACTGTTTTTGGTATTAGGAGTAGGTAGTAGTTTGTCTTTCAGGTAACACCATCCCCCACCCCTCCCACCTTGTAAGATGAAATGGTGATGGAATAAATAGAAGCTTTTTCATGAGCTGCAATATATCATAGATGAGGTTTTATATGCTTTCACTTGTATTGTGCATACTTTCACTGCATGAGGTTTTGGGGAAGGTATACAAGTATAGAATGCAGAATAACCTTTTACATGCACCACTTTTTGCCATGTTAATCTTTCTTTTTAATTAGCTTCACATGTGTTTCCAGAAATAATAAACATTGATATGCAGTATATATTGGTGTAATGCATTTGCAGAGAGTGGTTACAAAGACTTACTTAATCTAGAGCAGACTTGTGTACCTGCAGTTTCTTTTGGCTTTCTCTTGGCATCTGTAACAACAGTATAATGCATTCCAGGTTTTACCTGTTTCATTAATGAAGGTGTTGAGCCTATGTTCTCTAAAAATCCAAAATCACTCTTTGAAATTAATGTGAATACTAGATGTCTGAGGATTGGAGAATTCAATCCTTAGCTTTAAGAAATGTATTGTAATTTTACATGGTGAAGATCTTAAATGTCCTGACTAGAATGAATATTAATACTGAGTGGAAGCAGATAGATCTTGATTTAATGAAATGTCTTTATTTCCTGCTAACTGAAAATGATCGCTGGATTGTTTAAAAAGGATGAACCATTGAAATCACCTTGTTAGATATAAATACTTAATAGCATCCATTATAATGAGATAAAAAGTGATGGTTGTGAGGTCAAGAGTGAGAAGGAGAGAGTTCAAAGGCAGTGTAGACCCTTCAACATAATATAACCTAGCTTTAAAAGGGAGAGAAGAAATGCATTGCTTGATGAGAAGAAAAGCTTCATGTAAGCTTGATAAATATTCAGGGTTTCTGTGTAATGAGAAATGGAATCTGATGAATGAAATGTCATGGTAAAATCATTTTAATCAATAATAGAATGTGTCATTATTTAAACCATAGTAATATGTCTTCTGCTTTTTATTCTTCCCCTGTGGTATTCTTTCCTTCCATTTTCCCATTTTTTTAAATAGTTCTGGGGTTGGGTTTTTCTTTTGGACATTTTGTTGTTGGAAAACTTGAGATTGGTTATGCAAATGTAATGTTGTTGCAACTTTCTTCTGCAGCTAACATATTGGATGTATAATGTCACAATTCTAGACATAAACCTCTGAAAATGGATGTACATGAAAGCACATGTATTTTCTAGGAATACTTATGTATTAAAAAAAAATTACTTGCCTCTCCCCTCCCCCCGACTGATGCTTTTAAATATAAAATTAGGATTGGATTGCAGTAGATGTCGTGTGTGTGTGTAGGGAGTGCTTGTTCAGACTCTTGGGTAATGTAATAATGACCCCAGTGTAAAGAACCATGGATGAATTATGTACTATTGAATGCTAGTTGTCATTTGCTTTGTTGCAATGTTTGCTTTAGCATAGTAAAATGAGATCTTTATTTTTCGTTATTGAGATCTTGTGTTATGGCAATAAAAATTATGATTTTTATAATGCCTTCTGATGATAACAATTTATCATCCTTATGGACTCTCTTATCTGAGAAAGCTGAAGTTTGTTTTGAATATTAAGCAGATAGTGTGTCAGTTCACCTTCATAATCTCATGGATAAAGTAATTATTACTGTTACTCAAGGTTTGTTTTTGGCAAAACCAGAACTAAGTTCTCTTGACTTTTACTTGTGGTCCCAAGACCACCTTGCTGTGGACCTCCCAGCTCAGGTTTGGAGTGCAGGAGACACAAATCAGCATATCCTATTTCTTTTTAACTATTTCTAGGCTTTCTAAATTTTTTCTGTGATGAGCAACAGCAGCCAACCAGGAAGTACTACAGAATGAATGAGCCTAATGGAAAAATTTATTCCGTAATATTGAAAACTTACCATACCTCTGGAACATTCTAGATGTTGACTTTAGAAAAAGAGATTGAGGGACAATCTTTCAAGAACCTTTAACAGTTGTTATGCGACCACAGTCACATTTATGTGGAAACCAGACTGGAAGTAATACAGAACTTCTAAGGCAAGACAGGGAAACCCTTATTCCCCTGTTACTATGTTTGGTTTTTTGTGTGGTGTCTTTCTGGATGCTATTTCACTAAAGCAAAGCAGCTGATAAAGGACATCTTACACATATTTATCTACCTTTTTTTTGTTCAATTGTTAGTAGCCTATTACTTGGCAATGCTTGAATTGATCTTTTTCCTTTACTATAGCAACAGCATGGACTGAATATAGTCTATATATTAATATCAAGTGTTTATTTTTGTTTGGATCAATTTGGCTTAATGTCATTCATATCATTAACATTTTGCACAAATAATATTGATGGAAGTTATTGATCCCTCTTGTAGAAGCCATTGCATCAGTTCTGCTGAAGACTTGCAGATGTTTGATACTGCATCAGCCACAACAATTGGTTGATATAATCTATAGGCTCAAACCCACAGCCGAACCTAAGTAATCATTGATTGAGACATGGGGACCAAGATCCAGGAATGAATTTTGAAACACTGGGCTTTAGTGAGAAGCCTGCTGACCTCCTTGGGCACTGTACCTCTTTTCTAAGCCAATTTTGCTGTAGAGGGCACAAAAAGATAGTGTTAACTGAGCTCCACATTAGTTCGTATTTGGCAGCTAAGGTGTTCCACTTTTGTAGAAGCCCTTCTCTCTTCCTGCCTTAAGGGCCCTATACAGCCCACTAAAAGTTTACTTTTTATCTTCTGACTTTGGACAAATATCTTAAGGATATTTATAGCTGCATATCTTAGATACTCTGTTAAGAGAATAGTTATTTTTTTTGTAATATTACAGCTCAAAGATTCCTATCAAAAAGTGGGTAGAGCAAAAAATATTTCCTCATGCATCAGAAATATCTAAAAATCAATGAGCCTTGCTGAAGGCCTTCGTACTTCAGAAATTCAGTTATTGATGATTCTTAAGTCAAATAGAGTACATATTGTCATGGTATAACAATACTTATTTGGATTTGGAGAAGGCTGAGGTTCTTAATGATTTCTTTGCCTCAGTCTTCACTGGCAAATGCTCTGACCACACCACCAAAGTCTTGGAAAACAGATGCAGGGACTGTAAGAATGAAGACCTTGGATCCACTGTAGGAGAGGATCAGGTTCGAGACCATCTTAAGAACCTGAACATACACAAGTCTATGGGACCTGATGAAATTCATCCATGGGTCCTGAAGGAGCTGGCAAATGAAGTTGCTAAGCCACTGACCATCATATTTGAAAAATCATGGCAGTCAGGTGAAGTTCCTGATGACTGGAAAAAGGGAAATATAACCCCCATTTTC
>WYDI02040249.1:0-22857 GCA_009867235.2 Psittacus erithacus
TATTATCAGTACTGTTCTCAGGCTGAAAGTTAGAAACACAGTGCTGCACCAGCCACTAAGAAGCAGAAAAAAATGACAGCTACTGCTGAACCCATGACAGTACTAAACCCCAGGAGAAATGATAGCTGCACTTGAGTTTTTTCATGTTACAGTGCTTGTTAATAACTCTATTTTTACAACTGAGAGGACACCCCTATTCTAAAGTCCTCACATTTCCTCAGCTTGCAAATATCTTCCTGTATTGTGCACGTGTATGGCAGAGTAGTCAGTTACTAGTTTCTAGCAGAGTTTAATTCTCCGTGAAAGTGTTGGCTGAAACTTGTGGCTAGGGACATGTTAACAACGCAATGAAAATAAAAACCAGTTTTGCCTTCCTTAGTGACCTCCCAAACCCACTTGCTTTCTGCAAAATAGAAGTCTGTTTTCTCTGTGAGCTCTTTTCTGCGCACAAAGAATGTGAATGATGGTATGAAATAAATACATCTTTAATCAAATCAGATTACTTATGCTTAGTTGGAAAGCAGAATGTCATCTATGGTTTGACACTAAGCTTACTTTATTAAAAAATGCTTTTCCTTTTCAGTGTGCTTACATAAAAGTGCATCATATTTGTTATGAAATAGTAATTTGTCACTATAAGGTCTTGAGTGAAGCTTTCAGTTGTACCAAAGTGATGGGGACCTGGCCTGATTAACAAAAGTGATTTAGGAAAGATTTTTGAAGGTACAAATTACACTTGGGACCCAGGTCTCAAACAGATGAGACCTAGGACTGCCCAGGTTCTCTGCCCATTTGGAGTCAAGTCTGCAGATGGGAATGTGCATGCCTCTCCTGTCTACTTGAACTAATTTGGCACGTTTGCTGAAAAGAGCAGAACTGGAGTGACTGGGGCACTGAGGATCTCTTGTGTCATGGGGCGGCAATCTGCTGGAGAAAAGCAGCAGCAACCATGCGCCAGGACATAACATTTGCACTCCGCTCTGAAGTCTGCTGATGCAGTAATGAAGATCAGAGCCAGCCTTTCCTTGGATGTCAGTGGAAGGGAATTTTTCCCCTCAGTGAGAATCTAAGAGTTTGAACCATCTCTGATCTCTGACTTGTTGCTTCTAGGGAAGTGGTGATGTCAGACTGAACTAAACATCTGGCAAAGAAGCATGGCTTGTAGTAGAGATGTTAAACCACAGCTAAGACTGATTTCTAGACCCAGATTGTGGCACTGTGGGACTCAACATGCATTTGCTCCAGGAAAGATGAACTGACGCGTTGCTTTGATGCACCTGCTTGGATGAGTTCAGCTACCACCTTGCCCTGGCACCTAAACATTTCAGTTTTGATAAGATTAAATAGAAATAGGATACCTCCAAATGAATAATTGCTTCCTATTGTCTTCAGTCATTTCTGCAGGTAAATATAAAGGCTGAATTTAGCTAGACTGACAAAGTCATAAACAAGAAAATAAAGAAAAATCCTTATTCTAATTGACAGTTCTGCAACCAAATACAGCTGCTGGGAATGAATAGAGAAAAAGACTACTTAGCTAGAGTTTCACTTTGAGGCTGGGTGTCAAGAGAGGGTAATTTGATGCATTCTACCAACAAGACGGTAATTTGTCAGGCATGTTCCAGACCTGCACTACTGTCTTTGTTTAAGATGAGATGTCCTACTCTCCTGATTAAAATGAGCTCCCGGTTTGCAATGCTGAACTGAGATAATTGTTTCAGCAGCATTCCAAACTGGGCTACAGTTGTGGAGTAGGCATGCATTAACAGAGGTAATTTAATTTGTGCGTCCATTTGTTACACAACTAGAGTCTTTCATGCATTACCGTTACTGATATTTCTGCCTCTAATACATATTGAAGGCCATATTCACAGGACACACTTTCATGAATAAAACATGAGAGAACCAATTCCTCTGTCTACTGAAACAAACAAAACAAACATTGCCTTTGGGACACTGTATGCAGAGAGGCACTCAGGCTTGCATAGAGCTGGCTTACCTAAGAAAGGGAGCAAAGCTGCCAGATACAAGTATTTTATTTGCTAGAACTGACAGAATTCTGATGGAAAGTGGTCTTGAACATCATCTAATCGAAATAAGTGCTAACCAGCTCCCAAGAGGAGTATATAATTAGCATCATAATGAAACTTGTACACTAGCCTTCTACTTCCTCTCCCTCTGCTTCTTGTGCTCAAAGGAAAAAATGTCTCCAGTGGTCAATGACATTTATTTTTTTAAACAGGAATTTTCAAAGGTGCTGAAGGGGATTTCTTCTTCACTTCCACAGAGAATTGGAATGATGGATGAGCATCTGTCTCCCAGGAACAAATGTAATGCCTGTTTCATACAGACCACAACTTACAAAACTCTTGCTCAATTTTTTCTGCGTATTCTGATTTAAGTTGACTGGGAGTTTTATGGTTTCTGAGTTATACAGGGTTTTTTCACCTCAAAATGTATTCTGGCATAGCTTTATGTGAAGTGTTTCACAGAGATTTTATAATTCCGTGTTTCAGTGGTCTCATTTCCTGCTCTACAGCCAGCAGATGCCACCCCAAACAGGCTGTGAATTTGTCCCTCTGACACATTAATATTAATCTGATATAATTCCCTTTACTCTTTGCTACCTAGTTTGCTAACCTCCTAATCCGGTAGCTTCTGAATTCAGTGGTAGTTTTGCATAAGAAAAGATCTATGACTAGATCTTCTACTTTCACTTGATTCTGATGAAGGTAACCCCTTTGGAGTCTAGGTTTTGGATGCAAATTTCAACTTAGAGGCAATAAAATAGCCAATGCGTTAATGACTGGCTAAGTTCCCCACTCAAGTGCCTGAAGCAATGAGTCATTAACCCAACCATGTAATTAATTTGGACAAGGGACACATTGCATTTAAACTGATTATGGAAAAAAACCCAACCAACATATGCCAAGTAATAAAAAACTTTCAAGGATCTAGGCAAGGACACAATACGAAATAAAGTACAATGCAGTACATTTTACCCTGAAGGATACCTAAGTGCTTTGCAAGTGATATACAGGCAGTACTGATGAAACAAATCCACCTTGAGGTGAGATGTGATATTCACCTACTGAAGATCACATGCTCCACAATATGGGGAAAAGACAGAAATCATTATTTTAACTGAAGAATGCATGGAAAAATCTGCATTCTAAAAAGGACCTTTGGATCTTCAGAGTAGATGAGGTCTCTGTTTTTTATGTGTATTTCAGAACATAGCAAGTATACAATACTTCATATTAAAGGATAGGAGTAGTATTATTACAGGCAGTATGGTCAGTGAAGGTGGCCATGCAACAACACCAAATTAGAAATTAATTGTTGCTGGTAGGACCAACACCAGCTGCCTGTGCTGCTTTTTGTCTTTGCGTCTAGCTGCACAGCTAGAATTAGGGAGACTTACAACAGTGAAGTATTTCCTCTAGTAGAATACATTTACCTTTGTCAAATTCATTCTATTTCAAAGGAAAATACAGAAGGATGTCTCCCCTCAGATGGGAGGCTTAGTTTTGCATTTGTGGCGAGTCTCAGTCCCTCATTCCCTGTCTGTCATAAAGAAACTGCCTTTCTTATTCTAACTGGCCTTTGTGGATATGTGGATGGACCTGAGTTGATCATTTCCTACTTTTCTGTCATTTCTCATTGGAAGTCTCACATTGAAGAATAGCATGAACTTCAGAGGAGCATGCTGTTGGGAAGATTCTTCATTCCCCCTTGTCGGAGTTGTCTGTGGATGAGAGTCAGCTTGGACTCTGCAGGATGTCTTAGTCCACTCTTTGAAACAGTAGGGTAGTTTAACTAAGCTGGGTGCATGTCACCCACCAAGCAAAAAGATACCTTTCTTCATGCCAGATGAGCCCATTGTCTGAGCATATGGGCACCTATGATAGCTCCTGGAGCAACATGGCTCACTGTGCTGCTACATGAGTGTGTCTGATGGCAGCTCACCCTCTCCTGGTGCTCAGTCAGCTACCAGAGACCAGCTCTTTCCCTGTTTCGTCTGAGCACCCAGGTAAGGGTTGTTCTTTCCCACCTGGGCATTATGCAAGTCTGTGAGTGAGCTATGGAGGAAAAGAGAGTGAATTCTGATGTCACTGTGCAGGACATCTCTTTCTAGGCTAGGGGATGTGAACAAATCTGTCACTGTCCCACAGCCATGAGCTTTCAGAGAAGTCAGGAATGCCACCTCAATCTCATTTCTCAGAGCTGTGACTATAATACCAGAAAGATAAAATGTTCCAATGAAGTGCAAATTCTCTATTCCCATTTCTAAAACTCACTGCATTACAACTTTTCCCAGTGGTAGGATAACTGGCTCAATTTCCCTTGTTGAGATATGCTATAAGCCTTCTGCTTCATAGTTTTGCCACTCTGAAACTGAATTACTGTCTCATTAAAATGTAAGTATTAGCACTTAAGAGACATACCAAAAACAAAAGTGGCCTTCATAAAATTAGTCCCATTGAGAAGCTGAAGCATTCTATCCAGTCCTTTCAAAATTAACCAAACTAAAAAGAACTTCAGTGGGATCCCAAGTCTTCTAGAACAGCAGAATCATTGTTACCTTAAAAAGCACAAAAAATGAATTTTAGAAAACTTGGCTGAAGGAAATTTTTGTTACCTAAGAAAATATGAATCAGGGTTAGAGTGGGGTTTGTGAGCAAGGCTACTTATATGCCCATGAAAGTGCCTTTCTATACACATATATGGGCTGAATTAGATATATAAACTCTGGAAAGAAAAAGTACACATGGAAAATTAGGTCTGCTTTACAAATGTATGTTTAAGAGTATTTTCTGTGCACTTGTGTTGGATAGCCATCTAAAAACTCACCTTAAGCACCTTAAGGTTGATGTCTGAGTTTTACCACTGTATCCTTGCATCTGCGTTTTGAACAAGCTTGGGGAAGGGATAGAGGAAATATGCCAAAACCTCCACAAAAAGAAAATTTCTGCCACAGGGATGACATTTACTGGCATTGTATCCATTTAAACCTGGTTGCATTCAGATCACCAGTGAAACTGTCACTCATTTCTACACTTCCCCTTAGGATTAAGTAGGGATGTGAAATGACGTCTTTTGGAAGTACTGCCTCCAAATCCTAGCCCACATACTACTCACCTTTCTCCACTAATGCACAACTGCTGGCACTTCGTTTTTTGGTCAAGGTCAGAATAAAGCCCCATGTAATCTTTCTGTCAACATGCAAGGCTTTAGACTAAGCACACACTGTTAAAATTGTATCAGACAAAAGGTGCCAATAAATTCTGCTGTTTGGAGCTACAAAGTAAGGCTGAGGTAAAGAAGGAAAGTAGTTGTTGAATGTTGTTCTGATACTATCTATATAATTACTGTAAACCAGCTTTTTTATAGTCATATTAGTCATATTCATATAGTCATATAGTCATATTATGACCAAAATGAAATTCTCAGAACATTCCTGGAAAGCTGGTGTAATTTCAATAGATGAAATAACAGACCTCTGCCAAAAGCGAAGATTTTTTTTTTTGCAATAGGTAGGTAATGACAATTCGTACTGGATTAGAATATATAACCCTGCACTGTGCTTGAGTCATCAAAGCAACAATTAAAGGTACTCTGGTTTCTAAATCCTAAGAGTTACAATAGTTGCAGGCAGTGATCCAATGATATCTTTATTGTGGTTGACCACTGTGTAAATTACACTTATCTGATTGCCACAGGAGAAAAACAAAGACAGTTCCTTATGGCTATTGGCAAACTCTGATTTGGACATGCCAAGACACCAGAAAAAAACATATTTAGGAAATATTTCTTAATAAAATACCATCACTTGTCTGACGCACTGATGATACACACAGGTCTGTAACCATACCTTGATTTCTTAGACTAAGATGAAATTTCCACACTCCCCTTTCATAAATATTAGGTTCATTTTCTGCGATCTGCTTTGTACTGAAATTACGGTTCTAACAGAAAAGCCTTAAATATAAGCTTAGTTTAAGGAAAGAGGAGTGGATGGGAGGAGTGTTTTATTTTCTTTCTAGAATCATCCTGAATAGAGCATTCGAGCGAGAGTAGGCACAATCTCTTCAAAACCCGCATAAATTGTTCAAGCTCTTGAATAATATTGCCTTCCAATTTGTCACTGTGCTTTTCTCCATAGTACAGTGCTCTGGGCAGTGATATCTTAGAACGAAATGGGATTTTTGGTGTGTTTCTTAAGGGAAGACACGTAGTAGGATCACCTTTTGCTAGTGACCCAGCGCTACCCTCCTCCAGACCATTAGTGGGGATGCACTGACTTACAACACTTGTATGCAAACCTGAGCTGCGGTGTAGTCTGAAGGTATGTCAGCTGGATTTGGAAACAGGTACCCTCCCTTTAAAAAAAGTTGTGCATTTATCAAGTATTGCTTAGTGTTGGTTTGCTCAGTACTTGTGTTTCTAGGACTAGAAGAAAAGGCAGCCAGTTTAATACAGGAACGTTAAAAATACTTTCTTCACTTCTTGCTTGCAAGAAAAAATATGTTGCTTCTGCCAGGATAAGAACCCCTTAACAATCCTGCAATTTTTCACCTCTTGGAGGGATTACTGTAGTTCATTGTATTTCAAAGACAAATGAGAAGACAATGCACATACTTTGGGAATCTAGAGGTCAGCTGTCTCCTCCCTCCATGGTTTTGGCATGTTCGCCCTTTGGCTTTTTGTTTGAATGTGATACCAGTTTGCAGTCTTAATCTCCTAGTGTTGCTGGCATATATGTACCCGCAATTGAAATTCAGTGCACAGTAAACTTGGCAGGAAGGAGGATTAGCACTGGTATGTGCTTCTGGAGGAAACCTCCAGCATTGCCCTATCTGGTTTATGCCAAGGCAAGAACTAAGAATTTGCCTTTACAAGAATGGGCTCACCTTGGGATCTGTTCATGGCTTGAGCTGGGAGTCCCAGCTGGTAGACGTCAAACCTTCTCAGCTTTGTAAGAACATACCTACCCCTATTCGGGGTTCATAAAAGCAATAATTACATTTAAAAACAAAATCAAAACCCAACCAACCAACAAACAAAAAAAAAGTCATCTGGCAGTGGTAATGTTTTAAAGTGGTAGTGCTAAATTTACTCCCTGCAAAATGAGTGTGGATTAACAGACAAAGTGTGAGGTCCTTTAAAAAAGTAGATTTTTAATACAAGACTCATCACATCGTCTGCAAATACTTGGGAAAACACAGGTCAGGAAGGCCAGGAGAAAACTTATGGCAGATGGGATGGAGTGTTCTCACTCAACCTGATGAAAGTTTCCAAGAAAAAGAGGTTGACCATCTTTAAGCAATACTGTACATTTCTAACTTTCCAAATCTTCTAATTTTCTACTGTAGGTACAACAAACCAAGTATTATGCCCTTTTGCTCCACCAGGAAAATTACCTTCAACCTAAATCAAGCACTCTTCAGAAACAAAGAGCACTGAAAAATATTTGCTATATGAGAATGAAAATATAAAAATTAACTGCCTCAATTTAGCCAAGGTGAGCTTTCACCCCAAAGGTGAGAAATTAGAGACTCAGGTTCCCTACTTTATGAATAATGTCATTGTTACTGTCGATTTAATGTAAGGGGTGCTAGAATATAATAGTTTTGGGTGACAAAGTGAGACAAACGATGAAGGAAAAGCTGTCAATCTATACGTAAAAAAACATTAGTAGCAAATTACTGGTTATATTCAATTTGCATGAAGTACACTTGATAAAAGTCTTTCCCAAATTACAGGCATCTCAAATAAAACCAAAAAGAAAGCAAGATTTTAGAAATGAGAAACCCGTGATCACATTGATGGATTTAAATTTCAGAATAAGTTTAATTTTTTGCCATATTCTCATCAGAAGAAAAATTCAAACTACTATTCCAAAAGCATACATGGTAATTGAGAGCTTAACAAAGTCAGTCTTGCAAGCAATAGCAGACATGCTAAAGATACTCTAAGAAGTGTAATATTTTTGAAAAGTTTGGATGCATAGCAAGCAATTATTGACTTCATTGAATGTACACTAAACAGAATACATTAGCAGCGAAAACTAGATGGAATATATGCTAAGGGAAACACTGTAACTTCTAAAACCAAATGTTCAATACTCATTTTCCAAAGGTCATGGTAATCTACTGTGCAGGTACATATTATACTAGAATTGAGGCAAACAGTCCTAACAACCGTCATTGAAATCAATATATTTTCACTGGTCCCTGTACGAGCTGCAGTTCAGAGGCTGGTGGAAAATGTGGGATTCTGTGCAGAGCAGTAACTAGTGCTGTGTGAATTAGCTAAGCTGTTAATTTCAGCCAAAGACTGATGGCTGGGATTTGTGTGTTGGACTGCTGAAACATGGGAACAAATCCTGTTCTAGCATAGGCGTCCTTTAGGTGTGAAAGTTTAGCTCCTGAATTCTCCCAGGCTGCATTCCTATGGCTTTCCAGAGGCACACAGCAAGACAAGAATAAATAAAATGCCCCTGTGGCCTTTTTCTAAAAAGAAAAGCTTCTCTAGATTTTTTGCTGAAAAACAAAAGCACTTGTTCATTTGAAATACCTGTCATTTTATCTCTACTGTTATGAGGAGAATAGAGGTGTGAAAGAAAAGGATGGACAAAACCAGCAGACTAGTTTGTCAGAAGATGATGTAAGCTGCATTAAAAGGAGAATACATGAAGAATCGAATTCTCTATCTGGAGAAGCAGATGGGGTCTAGGCTGGCATAGAGGGGGACATCAGCTGTAACTAATGGTGTTAGGGCCAGCTCACGTGTTGTTATATTGTTATATTATAGCATATTATGATTTCTTAGTTGGAAAAGGCACTTAGTCTTTTATAGAACAATGAGCACAAAATTAGAGAAACCAGGAATATTAGTACTTAGAAAAGCTTGTTTTAAAAAGATCTCAGCAGCACTTCTGTCAAATAGCTGACAACCTCTGGAAATCATTAAATAGTGCTTCTTTAATGCTGCTTTCTAAAATCCTGCTTTGTTCCCTTCAGCCTTTTGCCTGACTGACAGTGCAGACCCAATTGAACCTGATTAGACGAGAGGATACCATTGTTTTTATCTTGGAAGGGGCTTTGAGCAGCCTGGTGGTGTAGTGTCCCTGCCCATGGCAGGGGGCTTGTAAGCAGATGAGCATTAAGGTCCCTTCCAATCCAAACCAGTCTATGATTCTATGTAAAAAAACCCCAGCATTGTTGCAGGTTTTTTTTTTTCCTAAAGTACCTCTTGAAATAACAATACATTTTCAAAGTGCATTGTATGGATGTATTCCAATGGCCACCTGAACTGCTTAAAAAGGTACTAGTAGAAAGCAAAGTCACACCACAAAGCAAAGGGAGGACCAGTTTTCTTAAGCTAAAATAAAATTTCTGGAGTAGAGCTTGGAACAATCATTCCTCTTCTGCTGTGAGCCCACAAGTAATCTATGTTTTTTCAGTCATACTGTCTATTTGATCAGAGACAAAGGGCCAGTTTTTAGGAAGCACATTTGCATATGCTGTATGTTCAAGTGCACTTTAAGCAGCCAGAGAATATTAAACATGAGTAGGAAAAAGAAAATCATTGAACTCAACAGAAACATGCTCTGAATTCTCTCTTGACTTTCTCTGACTGCTATCTCACAGGCAAAAGCTGAAATAATATATTTGTTTATAACCTCCACTGAACTCCAAAAAAACTCTTATTAACATTCTTTTTGGGGTAATGAAAAGCAGCATAGGTTTCTCTCTTAGGAATTTACTCTCTTTGTTGCTCCATTTAACCTTTTAGGAAAGCAATATACAGATGTGGGCTTGTCTTTAATTCCGTCTACTTCATCTATCAGTTTACTATATAATTGTCTTCAGCACAGATTTAGTAAATTTGTCATAAAATCAGCCTCTGTGAAACCAGCTACACACTGGAAAATCCACTTTTTTCACTTCAGCAGATGTCTTTTGCATACATAGTTAGGAAAAATAAATCTCAGCAAGAGGAAGTTGAAAAGACATATCAGCAAGAAGAAGTTGAAATGACGTAGTTGTAGCCATCTTATAAATGATTTATGTCCCTGTTTTGCTACAGATTTCATTTTTACTTACACAGAACTCATCAAACACAATGTACAAAGCCAGCTTTAATGCTAGAACGATTCTCAGTGTGTTCTAGAAAGAACTTTCCCAATTCCGCAGAACTGATGAGCCTTCTGGTTTATTCTTTTGTGTTTTACAGCAGCCTAAATGCCACTGCCCATTTCTCTGGGTGTGCTGAAAATGTAACTAAGAGACAGTTTTAGCCCAAAATGTTTACAGAGTTTCAGATGAAGGAGGCGGAATAGGGTAGCCAGAAGACAGCACTTGAGGTAACAGATACTCGCGCATAGTATCCAAATCAAAGCTGTTGTGACTCAAGGTGCAACAGATGCCTAGTTGTTATCTGTACCCTGTGACCTGAAGAAGAGGTTAAAGGATGATGAATGAGGATGAAAGGCTATTGAGATGCAATTAACTTTATGCTAGTTTTAATTTACATACTTTAATCTGCATAGGCTTTCTATCTAAGCAGTCCTTCACCACTACATTGCAAGGCACATCAGCTGCAGGCAGGCTCAGACTTACTGACTAACAACTAACTTAGAGAAAAGGGACAGAGAGACTGTGCAGGAGCACAGGCAGTACTTCACCTCCACTGATCGTCTTCACGGTATGATTTTTTGTTTTCCCTCTACTCTGGAAGTGCCATGACAGGGAGCCTTTGGAGCCCCTAGGCAGCTGCAGTACATACTTGTCTGCCAGGGCAAGGGAACATTAACAGAGGTCAAACACCAGTGAGTATTATCCAGGGGGGTCATTGATGAGGTCAAACCCATTTCAGACAGGTCAGATGACCTGGCCACAACCAGGCACAGCTTTGTGGCAGGCTAGAGGGGAGCTGGGTCCTGCACGTGGGCTGCTCTCTAAGATCAAGACACTTTGTCTGGCGCTTCTGGATGCACAGTGAAAATGCGACATGGGAAAAGATTTCTACCTGTTGAAACCAATGTGCAGATACAGTTAAGAGCTGAAATAGTTGCCACAGGACTCATCACTTACTCTGTGTTCGCTCTTTGAAATATTTTGCTTTCTGACTCCATTCTTAACAGAAATAAGAGCTACGCACCTGTGCTAAACATATAAACTTAACCTGTTAGGGTCCTTAAAAAATACTGAATTTATTAGACAGTTCCAACCAAATTTGACGCATGATTTTTTCTGAATTTTGTAAACCTCAGTGGTTGGGCAGAGAGAAAAGTTCTTATTAATCATTTTTCTGGGGGGAGAAAGGCAGCAGCATAAGATCAATTATATTATTACACAATGGAGAATCCATATTAAAAGAAGGGGCTTTATGAATATCCACTTGCAAGAAGCTTTTTGGTGAGAGCTGGTACTTTAAGTCCTAAGAAATACAACCACTTCACAGCAGTTCATCTGGAAGCAGGCTTTATTAAGCTGGCTACTCACAGAACTACTTCCTTTCTTCACTGACCTACTGGTACTGATAAAACGAGAAGCACTATGGTTTCAGATGTCCTAGGGCAGCAAAGAATGACTTCTGAAGCTCTGGAAAGTCATAAGCTGGACATATTAGGAATCTGCAAAATTAACATGAACAGGACAGCTGTGGCACACTGAATTGTGAAGTTGTGACTTGATCAGAAAAATAGAAAGGGTCCTAGACTTTGTCAAGTCGCTTGTAATCATGCCATAAGGAAGGATAAAGGACACTTTGAAGAATAACTTGCAAAATGCTTAACATTTTTTTCAGACACTAAAGTTGCAAGTTCAGCAAGGCCAGGTGCAGAGACCCACACCTGGGTAACCCCCAGTATCAATACAGGCTGGGGGATGGAAGGTATTGAGACTAGTTCTGTGGACAAGGATTTTGGGGGTATTGGTGGATGAAAAGCTGGACATGAACTGGCAGTGTGCACTTGTGCTGTGGAAGGCCAACAGTATTCTGGGCTGCATCAAAAGAATCAGGTCCAGCAGCATGAGGGAGGTGATTCTGCCGCTTAACTCTGCTCTCATGAGACCCCAGATGGCGTATTTTGTCTGGCTTTGGAGCCCTTAGCACAGGAAAGACCCTGTTGGAGTGGGTCCATAGGAAGGTCCCAGAAGTGAACAGAGGGATGGAACACCTCTCCTATGGAGGAAGGCTAAGACAGTTGGGGTTGTTCAGCCTGGAGAATAGAAGGCTCCAGGAGACCTTATAGCCTTCCAGTACCTAAATGGGGCTTATAAGAAAGCTGGGGTGAGACTTTTTGTCTAGGTCTGCAGTGTCAGGATAAGAGATAAGAGTTTTAAACTGAAAAGTGGCAGATTTAGACTAGATATAAGGAAAAAAATTTACAATGTGGGTGGTGAAACACTGGAACATTGCTTGGAGAGGTGGAAACATTGAAGTTCAGGGTGGACAGGGCTCTGAGGAACCTGATCTATTTGAAGATGTCCCTGCTTATTGCAAAGGGGTTGGACTAGATGACCTTTAAAAGTCCCTTCCAGCCCAAATTATTCTGTGATGCTATGACATCTGCCAGAAGATGTGAAGACCTAATAAACAGTGAAAGCAAAAAAAGAATGAATGCTTAAGTAAGATAAGGGCAGAGAAGAGAAGTGAAATTATCTTTTGGCATCTGTTTATCATGGAGAAGCTCAAGGCAATTCTCATGCTGTGGGCCTTCATAGTGAATGTACCAGAGGCTTTGTCTCAAATAAGTGCATTAGACAACATCAGAAATGAAATGGTTGAAAAGAGCAGACACAAATCTCTTGGACCAGGTAGAGATTTTATGGAACTCACAATGAAACTGTGATATGAAACTACTTGCATGAGATCATCTCCATATCGCAGAACTGCAGGGTGTTTAGCATGACCTGGTGTGAGAGAGGATCGTGATCAGAAAGCCTGACATCTCCACCAGGTAGCTTGGCCAAGCTAGACTAAGGCAAATCAGTCAAGGATTGGGAAAGCTCAGCAGCACTTGGCAAAGAGAAGCCAGGCCTTACAAATCTTTTGGATGGAGGCCTCAGAAGAAGACGGTGAGCATGTGCTGCTGAGGCTGTCATGGATTCACAACGGCAACAAGATTCCTTGCCAACGGCTCTTCAAAAAGCCAAGCAGTGGATGGGAGGAGAAGTTTGCATGCCTTGAGATTGCCTGAAAAGTATAGGAAACAAAAGGTAGGATAAGTGGCTGGTTTTACTCTATCAGAAGGTCATCAGTGGAGCTATTCCTAAATAAGATGCGAAGGAAACTAATAGGCAGATGGAAAAAATCGATGTCAATGTTAGTAGCTAGCTTTATCCTAATGATACAAGTGTTTGCACCTCCTAGAAATCTGCTATGTCATATTCTCCCATAATTGCCAAGTTACAGTGGGCATCCTTAAATATCCCCAGAAATAGAAGACAGAGCAAAGGCTTTTGAGTGTTTTGTCTTTTTTACCAAGGCACAGCACAGTCTCACTCAGAGAAGGATTATACAACAGAAGCTTTGGAAACATAATAAGTAGAGACCTAATGCTCCAGGGTCTAGGGAAGAAGAAATACTGATTTTTAGTATGTGAAAATCCTCAAGGTTATAACATATTGTAAAGATGACTTTTAAATCACAGAATTCTAGGAAGCATAGGCTTGAAGAAACCTCCAGAGGCTACATAATTCAGCTTCCTGCTCAACACTGGATCAGGTCAGCTCGCTTTCTTTAACTGTATCTTGAAAGATGGATATTCTACAGCTTCTCTGTTTCAGTACTGTGCAACTTCTGCGAGGGAGAAGGGAGGGAGAGGAAGGTGGGAGGGGAGTTGGGAAGAAAGATGCCTGTAGAAAAGAAAAGAAAAATACCTGTATCAGGTTATTTCTACTCACTTTTTGGATTCTGGTCCTTGAAAGATCTTATATTAAAGCATTTTTTTGCAATGTTGAAGGCTAGAATCAGAATTCTTCTTCAGAAAAAAAAACCTTCAGCTATTCCTACAGAAAGGTGACTTCAGACACTGAGCCTCTGAGAAGCACACTTATGACCATGAAACTCATGAAAAGTTGCAAGACTTTGCAACCCTGCAAAAAAAAATCCTATCAAACATTATTTTATTCATAGTTAACTGAAGCTATACAAGCCTGGCAGAAGCTTCTGCTGTTCTGAGACAGCCTGAGCTAGAATTTCACCTCTTCAGCTTTACCAGCCAGCCAGATAACAAATGACTGACAGATATTTCATGTCACAAGTATCACAGTGTGGGCACTGTATTAAAAAAGTCATATGAATTTTAAAGGGCCTTTTCCAAGGATCAAGACAGTGGTTTTTAGCTTAAAATGCATCAATACAAATTAAATATTTGTATGACAAAGGTGACTTTAATTGAAAACCTTTGGTATAATTTAAATCACATCCATGAAAATAGTGATTGAAGAATGAGATGTCTTACAGCAATTGATTCTTCTAGTTCAACATGATTGGAAGAGAATGTCTGGGGCGTCACTCACTGCAGTGATTTTATACTGCCTCTGTAGAAAAGCCCAATTGCAAGATTCTTTTAGTAAACAGTGAAATAGCTGAGCCAAAACTGATATATAATTCTAAAAAAAGATAAAGTTATATTTTCTTAAAATTAAAATTATTTTGATACGGTACGGATGGTTTATTTGCATGTCAATTAAAAAGGCCTCAAGTACAATGGAAGTTGCCTTTTTCCCATGAGGTTTCAGGGACGTTCAGGAACTCAGCTGGATGAAACTTTTGAACATGCACAAGTTGCCTTCTCTTTAGTCACACTCCCCAAGGAAAAGGAATTTAAACATCCCATGTTTCCTGTCTCTTCCAGTGTTCCATTTCCTCTATACTATTGCATTTATAGTTGATACGGTAACGCCTAGGTGTGTGCACGGACTTTTTCTTCTTAGAACTAACCAAGGTTTGTCAGACCTATTCAAGAATGTGGGCAGGGGCAATGATTCTCAATCACATTCAGAGGCTGACCTACAGTTGTTTGCCATAACTCTGCTTTATGACCGGCAAACATCCTCCTGGGAGATAATATATATTCTCCGTTAAATTTGGGGGCAAAGCTCTGCATTTTTAAAGCTGTTTTTCTTCAGTATGATCCCACACTGCCATCTGCAAAACCTCTGCAGTGAGTGTGTGTGGAATTTAGTAACGGCCATGGAGCTAGTGTTGTTAAAATCATTATACACACAATTGTATAATGCATTAGAGGTCTGAAAAGTGCCTGCTCAAGCTCAGTGTGTGTTGACAATAAATTTGATGACTGTGTATTCATCAGCCAGTCAGGTAGAGAATGTTACTTACCCTTTCCTCCTTATCTGACAAGCTACAGAATCCACAGGGAGAAGCAGGCTGTGGAGACCAGGACCATGTACCACCACTACAAAGCACTGGTTTTTCTTAATCTTCCTTTCTCCTCTTTTGCCACAGCATTATCTCCTCATTTCTGGCCTCCGATAGCTTAATATTTGAGCTGTGCATAATAGTTTAGAAGAACATGCACTCTGCCACTGATGATGACAACACAGGAAATACCACAACACATGGAGTTAGAAAACCAAGCAAAGCACGTTGCTGTATCCCAGGGAATAACCCACACTGGGCAGGGTGCAGATCAGGGAAGAAAAGGATGATATGTTACTGTCAGAACTCTTTCTGCAGAATATATGACTGCAAGAGACTATAATTATTTAACATTTTGACTTCAACTTTCCTCAAGCAGTAAAGCCCTTGCTGTTTAACCAGCTGCCATAGCTCCACAGCAGATTCACTACAACAGATTTAAATTCAGCCAAAGCTGAGAAGTCATATGGTTATCATAAATTTCATTTACATGTTTGCAAGTCTCTGCATGAATTCAGAAATATGAGTGTATGGTTTATGTGCAGATCGTTAATATACAAGCACATACATATCCTCATTTTCCAGTTCAGGCAGAACACAGAGAATCTACGTGTGATATTAAAAAGTGAGGAGCAGTCCTTCTTGAAATATTGATTTCAAACACAGACATTCAAGCCCTGGAGCACATGTCTGTCTTGCATGGGGGACAGCAGTCACTATTTAGGACAGCTGCTTTCGATGTGGGGGAAAGATTCAGAGGCCCCAACCTGCTACTGACTCCTGGGCGATGCTAGGCAGCATCCTGATGTTAGGATATATCCACAAAAGGGCTCAAGTCCCTAACTTCAAGGGCAAGAAGAGGGCCTTGGTTTTGATTTTAGAAGTAGAGATGTTAGTACCATGAGGGTAAAGGCACTGACAAATATGAGGTGCTTAAGTGCTGGTGTCACAAGGATAGGATAAATACTTGAAATTGTCTGCATGCTGGTATTTAAAATAGGTATCCAGTTATTAAGCTCTAGTCTGAAAACCTCCTTGAGCAGCTGAAGGGCACTGTGTCTGATACTAGATACAAATGAACACAAGCATTCTTTTCATTTAATGAATAAAGGAAATAGCATCAGCTACCTGAAGCAATGACGCAAACAGGACAGCTTAGAAATGATGAGAGAATCAATGAGCCAGTCCTATCAGAGCAACTCACAACTCTACAATCCCAATTAAACACTCATTTAGGAAGTTGTCTTAGAAAGCCTTACAGCAAAAGTGGGTTGGCATGACCTGTAATCTCTGCATTGGTCTATAGTACAAGCCTTGACTTTGGCTAAGCTCTGGTCAGATGCAGTAGCTGATGGGAGGGACTCATAAGGTCACTAAAATCCTATTTTCCAGAGCTGCCAATCAAATAGCCTGTCTGCTTCCTTCAGACAGGGAAAAGTTTTGTTTCCCATTTCTAAGAGAGACATCTAATCACTCAGCTGGGGCAATCCTGAAGTAGATCTCTATCTTTCTTGGCTTAGATTTTACATTTTTTATAAATAACTGCAATTTTAATTAGGTCAAGAAGTGGGCCTTAGGTCTTCTGTCACAAATAGTTCTAGAGCCATGGCTGCATCTCTGAGAGTATGTGATCTGCCAAACACCCCTTGTCATAAGACAGTTTTTTTCAGTTGTTTTACCGGGAAAAAAAATGTGAACCGGACTCTCTCTTACCTGTGCTACTGTAACAGTTCTTAGCAACTGGGGAGGACCCCGGCTGAACAGCATGCGTCATTACAGCTAAGTCCCTTTAGCTTCTGCTAGGCAATGGAGTGGCCCTGCATTGGCAAAGGTCTTGCTTCTGTTGTGTCAGCAACTGCACCTAATGGTGCGTAGCTGACTCCTAAAAGGGAACCCCTGAGATCTTATAGGAGATGCCCCCAACCTTCGGACATTCCAATGCCAACCCACACACTGCCATTCTCTTTGATCTCCTTCTTAATTATGCTGCATCTTCCATATAATCCAAGGAAAATGAAAAAAAAAAACACCCAAAAAACTAGAGTCCAAAATATGGTAGCTAATAGAAAGCTTCTTCCTAACCTGAACCTTTTTTATTTCTTATTTTCCCTCTGTACCTGTATTTCTTATTTTCTTTTTTGTACAATTTAGCTAGGTAGGCTAGAAACAGTTAAAAAGCAGAAAAATAGTAGTACTTATTGCACCCTCAGTTAATAGCAGTATTAAAATGTCTGATGGACCAGTTTCCTGTTACTAAGCTAATCACCTGTCTCAGTACATGCATTGCTGTTGAATTATGAGTACAGTGTATTTTCAAACAGTATTTTCAGTCAGCCAAACTGCTGCAGCTGCCCTTGTGCGCTATCTAAGGCACTGCATTAGGTTCAGTCTGCATTCAACAGCTTCTACCACAGTGAGACAGGGTAAGGCGATAAACACAGGCAATTGCTGCATATCAGCTGATGGCTAGCAAGCAGGTAACTGGTATAACGCCTGTGGGAAGTACTGCTGTACCTTTTCAATACACAGTGGATTTGGGACTGAAACCTTCCTTATAATACAGTAGTGCAAAGGCAGAATTTTTGATGCTGCTTCAGTTCACTAACTTGTGGGCCACCAGTGGCACTTCTCACTGGTGCCTATGGAAACCAAGTGTGGTGAACTGTATGGTAACTGCAACTGTATAGCAGTAGAAATATTTAATTAACTGCTGTCACGCTTTTGGCCAGTGTTCCCCTTCTATGTGCTCTCACCAGAGAGTGATGAGCTTCTCAGCTGGACTTATACTGAAGGATGAGCTGTGATGCTGCTTGGTGCAGTTACCTTTACACAGGGAGCTGGAAGATTTTATTTTTCCTTCAAAGGCTGCATTTGCTTTTCAAGGTGGATAAATGCTATGTATGTGTGATTGGTTTCTTTATTTAAATTTCTACAAGTTTCTCATATTTCTTTTTAGTGAAAAGGGAGTAAAACCTAAAAAAAGATATCTTCACTTCTGCATAACTGCCAGCTCGCTTCCAGACCCCCCTGTTACCCACCAACCTTCCCTTCCTGCTCTCTTGACACTTAGACTACCCTGATTCCTTCTGAACGGGAATGGGTCAAAGCTGCTACACTTGACTTCAAGATGAGGCAAGGAGGAAACATAAAAAGAGCATGTACTAAAAGCATGCTCCAAAAGTACGGGCTGTGAAGACCAGGAAAACAAATCCTGCCAGATTTTCTTATAAGTGAACAATGTGAACACATTTTTCAGTGAGCACTTCATAAGCCTTTTCATTAGAATTTTCCTGCAATTTAAAGCAAAGGCTTATGGAATGTTTTTTACTGCTTTTTACCTTTACAGCACCAGCAGATGGGCAACCTGAGAACCATCTGGGGGCACTGGGTGCTATTGTAACAGAGCCAGTAGTATCATCACCAAGGTTTCTGTTGTCATGCACATAGTGAAAGAACGACCAATTGAATGGTTAAAGTCACAAAGGAAATTTTATATCCTTTAGACAGCACAAAAAGCTGAAAATCTGAATGGTACCATTTTATCATTTCTTTCTCTAAAAGCAGTAGTTTATGAGTTTATAAGGTTATTACTTTATTTCCTGTAGGTGTCCTCCATCTCTAAATGGACACCCATATGCCCGTCTTTCCCTGGCTGTCTTGTTGGCCCAAAAGAAGCTTCAGGTGTGGCTACATTTCAGGATTTGGTGATTTATTACTTATGTACCCCATACAAACCTTACAGGCTTGCTGAAGACCCATTACTTTCAAAAGAAGGACATGTTTTTCATTTATGCTAAATGTTGAGGATTGGACTTGACAAATACAGCTTTTCTGAGGGAGCGATTAGTCATTAAGAAAAATCACATTTCCTCTCAGTGACAAGGCATTGCTTAAAGAAAGACAGATATAAATCCATATGCAGATTATGCAGCAGTTCTGGCCAGTGTTAGCTTCTGGATTTCCTGACCTTGCTGCCCACTTATATAAAGTGACATCTAACTATTTTGCATTTTTTCCCACTTTCTTGTTATCGATTTAGAGTTTTTGCATTACATGTGTCCTCGAAAGCAACTACTAGACACAAGAAAAAGCACAATGCAGGCAATAAAAATGTTTTTGTTGCTTGATTAATTCTACTTTCTTCTTGCATTTGCATAGATGGGCTACAGTTCCGCAATCTTGTTTATGTGAAAAAGTAAATGCCTGCTTATTAATAGGAAAATCTTGCTAATTTTAAACTGAAAATTCTTGGTATCTCCAGGATTATCAATACCAAACCAGTCCTGCTTGTTAGAAAAAAACCATGAATATCACCATGAAGAACTGGGTGCTGTTTTGATCCAAAGACATGATGTGTGATGAGTCCATGGTGTTGGCATTCCCTGTCAGTCTAAATCCAAATACACGTACACAAGCTGACAAATTGCTTTGCCTTCCAGGCTGAGCTTAGTGACAAACTACGTGAAACTAATGAACGGAAAGACCTGTACGACCCAAGTGTTTTGCTGCCGGCTGGCGAGCTCGCCGCTTCCCCTGATTAGCGCAGCTCAACACTGACATCCGATGGCTGGTCCTAACAGCCCCAACTGCTGCTGCTCCCCAGACGGATAGTGATCTGCAGCTCCAAAATTGCTGAGCACCACACAGACAGCAAACATAAGCATGAGTGACTTTTTCTTTATGGGTTACTATGCGGTGACTTTTCTGTTCTGGCTGCTATTTGAATAGGCCAGACTTGCTGCTGGGTCTATAATTCCCAAGGGTCTAAAGTTATGACACTGGAAATTCAGCCTGTTTAAACAAAGAGGAGTTTTACCACTGAAGGACTGAGACCAAGAAGACATCCTCCTTTCCACATCTCCAGTGTGGTTCTGCCCAGAGATCAACAGAGTTTGCAGCCATGCAGAAGCATGATAATCAGTTTCTCTCAGCATGGCCCAAATCTCTTGGATGAGGGATCTCAAACAGAGGTTTGGGGATACAGGACTTGCAGAATGGATATATTTGTGAATATTTTGACAGACATGCAGATTGTTTCATGAAGATATTTGCTTGAAGTGCCACCCGTAGGAATCTAAACAACAGATAGAAAATGTTAAAGACCAAAGTAAGCTGACTAAAGAGTGATCAACATAAATTAGCTTTCAGGAAAAGTAATATCCTATCATGTTTTTCACCTCTGATCATAGCATATCAAAGTCTGAACTTACTTTAAATGGAGTTGGGCACTGCCCAGATTTTTGCTTCTTTTTTATTCAATCAATTTCTCCCCTTGCTTGGTTAAGGAAAGCTGTGCAGATATAGACAGGTAGAAAGATGATGAGGTGATTTGAGAAAGATCACAGCACAGATGCAGCTGTAAAAAAAAAAAAATAAAAAAATCATAGTCTAATTCAGAGTTTTAGGGGGAAAAAGGCTACTTTTTTTTTTTTTTTTTTGCATTAGTATGTCACATTTGTAAAAGAATTACGACAGCAAAAGTATCTGCCAACAGACTGGAGATCCTTATCAGCTACCAAGCCAGATTAACTCAGTTTTTCCAGCTGCTAACTGAATATCTACAATGTCATGTGCTAGGACACAACTTTGACTCAAGAAATTAAGGATGCAGGCTAAAGTAGATTCAATAAAATGGAGGTACAAGTTGGAAAAAAATCCATTTGCATCCTAAAGAAGTTGGAGACGTTCAGATGTGGTATCTTGGGCTGATTTCAGGAATCAACTTTTCAGCCTTCAGCCTGATTTACTAAGGTTGTATTTTATATAGATTTATACTAAACATACTGAGGGCTGCTGAGCACTGAAATGTCTGAGTCTTCAATTTTTATGCATATTGATAACAAGTTAAGGCAACCATAGAGTTTCAAGAAACAAGGCAGTGTACGTATTTTGGGGATTCAGGTGAGACATAATGTAGGACATTACTCGATATCCACTAATGGAATAATTACAGTGGACCTAGATCTCTCTCAGAATTGCATTCTGGTAATTGTACTATCCAAGCCAGACTGTAGCTGTCATTTTCTGTTTAAAAGTCTGAGATGCAGTTGCAAATATAATGCCTGACAAATCAGTGCAAATCTGTTATTTCTGAAAAGCAGACATATGATTATGACTGAGCAAGCAGCCCCTTTCACCATAATGGAGATTACTTTACTTATACACCATACCTTGAAAGCAAACAGTATAGCTGGTCCCATCACTGGCAATCTTAGTGCACCTAGTGGGACAAACACAGAAATTTTGCATTTCCCTCTTTTCGGTATCTTTTCAGATATGGAAAGCCAGACATTCTGGGGCATGGAGCTTCCAGAGCTGTGGTTAATTCTATGGATTTTTTAATCTCTCAAAGTAACCTCCTGTCAAAAGGCTGGGAATGCAAACCTGAAGTACCTTGTTCAGAGGCCATGTTTGATTATATGTGTCCCAAGAGGCAACATATTTTGATTACAGTACCTTCCATATTGCATTTCTTTTATGGATTAATGGAAGGCTTCTGTCTTCAGGAACTTCAAGCTGACCAGTTTCAACAAAGTATGGGTGCCCACTTCTCCCTTCCTTCACGAATTTCCACATTTTTGTTTTTTACGTGCATAATAGTATCTGCTATATAACACTGGTATGGCAGATAGTATCAGGGGAAAATAAAACATGCATCATGCAAAACAGAGCCCCAGAACTCTGATATTTTTTCTGATTACAGCTGAAATAAAGGCTCTAAAAGCAACCAGAAAGGCAGGTTTTTGCTTTTTTTTTCATTTTACCTAAATAAAAATTATGGGAAAATCTAGAGGAGATTTGTTACGCTCAGGGTAAGCAATGCTTGAAAAAAATCTGAGCTGCCTAAATGACATTCAGGTCTGCCAAAAAGGAATCAATTGCGTTTACCATTTTGAACAAGCAAATGGATTCCTCTGCGGTTTTGCCTTGGACTGGTCAGGAGCATGCAAGGTTCCCTCCTGCAGTGAGCTCTTCCCATGGGACATGCTCAAGTGGAGGGAATAGTGCTAAATTTACCAATCTGAGCTATTTCTAGAGCTCACCCCTTGCTAACCTCTGCATTTAGTCAGAGCCTGGTGTGGTTTAAGCCCAGCTGGCAATCCAGAACCACACAGCTGCTCGCTCACTGCCCCCTCTTCCTCGCTCCCCGCTCCCGGAGGAATGGGGAGGAGAATCGAAAGAATGCAGCTCCCACGGTTTGAGATAAGAACAGGTCAGTAACTAAGGTATAACACAAACCGCTGCTGCTACCACCAATAATAATAATGATAAGGGAAATAACAGAGGAAGAGAATACAACCACTCACCACCTGCTGACCGATACCCAGCCCAACTGAGCAGTGATCTAACCCTTCTGGGTAACTGCTCCCAGTTTATATAGTGGGCATGACGTGCTGTGGTATGGAATACCCCTTTGGCTAGTTTGGGTCAGGTGTCCTGTCTCTGCTTCCTCCCGGC
>WYDI02040252.1:0-51054 GCA_009867235.2 Psittacus erithacus
CCATCCAGCCAGTTCTTTATCCACTGAGTGGTCCACCTGTCAAATTGATGTCTCTCCAATTTAGAGACAAGGATGTCATGCAGGACAGTGTCAAATGCTTTGCAGACAGGAATTGATAAAGCTGTGGGAGAAAAATGAGGGGCAATTAAATAAAAATCCAAAAAGGAAGACAACAGTTTGTGTTTATATTGGAATTATATAATACAGCCAAGGATAGCCATACATTTTTAAGAAATTCAGAAGCAAGCAGACTGGCAGACGCATCTCTTGTCTCTCCCTGGCTGCTGTACTTGTTTTCTGATGTCTGCATACTCATACTGTGGATTCTCAGCCTGTCCCTGCAAACTTATTTTTTTCTTTTTTCTTTTTTGTGAGTCTCTTGCTGGCACTCTATATGTGGAGGAAAAAAGACGTCATGAAATGAGACCCTGATGTCATTTAAAGCTGGAAGCCAGTGTACTTGTTCTGCATTCCTCAAGGCTGTTCTCTGCAGCATTGCATGAACCTCCCTACCTCTTTAATCTTCTACTAGAAGAAGACACTTTTAGCTTCATTGAACCTGGTCATGACACACTGAAGGGCTTCTGCCCCAGTGCAACCTGCCTTGATTGCAGTGGTGTATATTACTAGTGTAAGTGGGTAGCATGTTGTAGGTCAGTGCAAGTTCTGTCATATGATGTTACTTTTGCTGTCTGACAACTTCCCCTTTTATAACTGACCCAGAATTCAAAAAGTTGAATACTAATAATGCAAGCACATAAGAAGAAAAAACTACAGAAATGGAAACATACCTAGGGTAGTGTATTTGACCCATCTGGTTGCACATTCTTGAATACTATCATTTCTGCACTTGGGTGAATCTATTGCACTGGTCCTAAAATAACATGACCTGAATCAGCGGTATAGTTTGAAGGGAGCTCCTCTTCTGACTCATTGCTGCTGTACATTCAAAAAAGATCTTCATTGCAGTTTAGCTGGCATCTAATTTTATTTCTCTTAATGGCCTAAGGGCCACTCTATAGTGAAATTCAATTTGATGACTCATCTGCATGGAGAAGGCTTGGGATTGACTTTAGATTTCTTGGTAACCAGTACAGTTCAGCAGCATTGTCTAGGAAGAGAGGTAAATCAAGCCTTGTGCATGAAAGTGTGTAATACTTAAATGTTTGAATGGGCATATATAAGTAAAGTTTTATTTGTTTAATTACAGATTGAATACTGGGGTATATTGGTGGCTCTGAGGTGCTGTGAGGAAACAGCAGAGGTTTTTAGGTTTAAGCAGTGTGACCAACTATTTGGAGGAACAAGTAGTGGTACATAAAGCTTTCACTTCTATGAAGACAGTTGAACTTAGCTATGTTAGAAGCGATTCTGATGCTGCTTATTTAATGCCTTAGAAGAAATGCTTTGTTTTTCTCAATTCAGCTTTTGATAGAGAAGGCTTCCGTGTCAGTCAGGTAACATCACTAGCCGGAACTGCAGTTGCCAGGCTGAAAGACAAAGGGATTTTATCCTTTTTGAGTCCTGTGTGCAAGGAGGAAACTGTAGGGACAACAATGAAGACCATCTAATTCAGGTCTCTTAAATGCTAAATTTTCCTAACTTCTAGAAGATAACTTGCTTCAACCGAGTTTTGTTTTCCAGTGAACCACAAAATGTATTAACATTTCATGAAGTTTAAGAATACATTTTTAGAAAGCATAAAAGACTTACAGGTACTTTAAAGTATGGACATTTTGTTATATTTCTGCTTATTTTTTATAATTGCTTGCGTGTGATTTCTGAATATTATTTCCCTATTTAAGGATTTAGTCTGTTATGCAATTGTCTGAAAAGCTGATCTCTCTTGAATGGTATTGAAGAATAAACAAAGATGGATTGTATTAGCGTCAGAGGTGATGCTTATTTGATCAGTGTGACTCTGACCTTCCAGACAAATACTCTTGAAAAGCTTATAATGTGTTACAGAGACAACTAAGGGGGAACTTTCTTTGATTTCCACCTCCATTACAAGGTTGGTCATATTTTAGCTCTTGTCTGTAGCTCCAGCTCTTCCAAAGTATTTTGGCAGTGTCGAGTATTTTGCAGTTGGGACGACTCAGAAGGCTGTTTGAAAGGAAAATAAACTAGTGTCTGACATACTTGTAAGTAGGCAAGCTTTGTAAATGTTCTGTGAAAAGTGATAGAGAGATCATTTGACAAATTCACTTTCTTTTCCCATTTGCTGTTATGGTTTTGCTGCCATCAGGATAAGGAAAGGTAGAGGAAGGTTTTCCTGATTCAAAAGATCGATCTAAGACAGCAGGAGAATGGATAATGAGACTAATAAAATCTGAAGAGTAGAGCTTTTATAGGCACCCCATTGAGCCAGAGAGATTTTAAAACAAAGCTGTTGTAGAAGAAGAAGAGGACAAAGAGTAGAATAGACTGGCATATGTCTAGATTTAGAATAGAACTGCTGTAATAAATAGAAATTAGTTTCGCATATGACAAATGTGATTACATTAAAAGTATTTGGTTTCTGCGGCAGATGCATTTGCAAGCTGTGTTTTAAAACATATGTAAGCTGACATTGTGGTATCCCTGGGTAGAAACTAAAGCTGTGCAGAAAATTGTCATAGCTGCTTTTATTTGTCAGAGCTGGATGTACAGCAGGTCTAGGAGACCAATGCAGATCTTCTCTGTGTGCCTAGCATAAGCATTGCTAGGAAGAGGTATGTTATTCTCATAACATACTGAGTTAAGAATACTTCTGTTGGAGAAGGCAGCATTACAGCATCTGATGCTGACCACACTCAAATATGAGGCAGTAGGCAAGGCCACTACTTGCATTTTCAAGCCGCATGACCTTCCAAGAAAAAGACTAAAAGCATAACTGTTACCATCCTACCAACCTCCTCTCAAAATATCCAGTTGTCATGGACTGATGACCCATCAGCTTAATTGGTGAGGCATCTGAGTGCCCTCGCTAAATGGAGAAAGATATGGTTTGAAAACCTAGATGTGTGCTCTGTGCCTGACCTGGATCAAGGCCTTAGCTGTGTATTCCCAGGTCTTTGTGCTGGATAGCTGCAGCTTGTCTTAAACAATGGAATTTTAGTAGTTGTGGTGGAGAAAGGCATGAGAAGAGAAAACTTCGGTATATGTTTTAGTTCACGTGCGGTTACACATACAATATTTTCCATGTGACCTCATGTAGATATAAAAAAGTATTCTGAAAAATACCTTCCTTGTATCTTTTATTGCTACTCCAGGCATGTTGTGTACATGCCTCACTGCAAAGAGTTTTCTCTATTTTCCTCAAAATACTTTGCCTTCATTTGTTAACATGTTCAGTTATTAATCTGTAACTTTTGATACTGTGTGAACTACAAGAACTCTGTTTCTAAAAGTTCTCCTGTAAATCTTTATGAATGTAATAAACTTGAAAAATCTGAATGGCTTGGAAGAAGCACAGACTATAGTAACATTCTGCCTTGCAATTGTTTTTGCAGATTCTGAACTTGCCTTGATGTACAATGACTCATCGGTACTGGAGAATCATCACTTAGCTGTGGGCTTCAAGCTGCTGCAGGAAGAAAATTGTGACATTTTCCAGAATTTGAGCAAAAAACAGAAGCAATCATTGAGGAAAATGGTCATTGACATTGTGAGTTCTGTTTGAGAGTCCTTCTTCCATAGTGTTAGCAAATTGAATAAAGCACAGAAGCTTTTATGACAAATTGCATGTCATTAGACCCATAGCCAATGAAGTAAAAGTTTGAAGTTATATTGTGTCTTATCCTAACATGAATAGTGTGTTCTGTTTTCAGTTTCAACAACTATCTAATGCTTTCAGAAGGTATACTATCTTTCTTCAGGCTGATTTTGCTCCGGCATGTATACCATTTCACCACCACAGTTAGAAATTTACTGCTGATCTGGTGATGAATTTACTGCTGATCAGATCATTCTGAACAGTCATTTTGTCGTATTCTTAAAATAACTAAAATGAAAACTTACTGTTTTCGACACCAATTACATACATGACTGACTCACTTTTATAGTGTATGAAGACACAGGAAATATTGGTTCGCCCCAGAACTGTTTAAGTGTTTAATGATATTTTTAAAAATTAGTAATTTATGTAATGTTTATTTGTTTTTTTCTTTGAAGGTACTTGCAACAGACATGTCTAAGCATATGAATCTGTTGGCTGATTTAAAAACTATGGTTGAAACCAAAAAAGTGACCAGTTCTGGTGTTCTACTTCTTGATAACTATTCAGACAGAATTCAGGTAAGAAAGTTCACCTGCAAATGGTCACTTATATCAACTTACATCCTCAGTTAACATGGGCCTGCCCATTCTCCAGCATGGATTACATCAGCTGTCTTTTCTTACACCATGACTCCCTGTACTTCCTCTGAGAGTGACTCCTCCCTGTAGTGTGGCTCTCTGGGAGAGTAATGAGGTACTAGAATACTTCTGGACTAAATGAGGCTTTGGGCTTCCATTGAAATTATTGGCACCTGATTGGTTGTTTTCTCAAAGATTTTCTGTGCCTTGTACAGGCAGAAGCAACAGAAATGAGGTCATTCATGACTATTATGGCAAGTGTGAAAAATAGCTAAGTACCCAAATTTTTGCTGTTTAGAATAAATATTGCACTACATATGTTTTCAAGATTCTGTTTCACAGGCACCAAACGTGTAAATGGAGCTGTTTTTCTCCAGTGTAATAATACCACAAGTGTTCAATCTTTTTTAGGTTCTTCAGAATATGGTGCACTGTGCAGATCTAAGCAATCCAACTAAGCCACTCGATCTCTACCGCCAATGGACAGACAGAATTATGGAGGAATTTTTTCGTCAGGGAGATCGGGAAAGAGAGAGGGGAATGGAGATAAGTCCCATGTGTGATAAGCACAATGCATCTGTAGAAAAATCACAGGTAATTGGTTTGAGTAGGTAGTTAAATAACACAGTATGACAGTTTAACAGAAAATCATGGTCTGTAGCCCTGTTTTGATTGATTTCTGAATGCACTATTTCCTTTTTTTCTTCCTAGTAAATTAATTCAGCTCCTGAATAGTAAGTAAAGGGAGCTGAGATTTTTTTTACTGTGAAAATATAATGCATCGCAGTACCCTTGGTGAAGGGATTCCATTTCTGTCATGACATCAAATGTAGTATACATGTCAAAAGACTGTTGTACAGCAACTCATTAGGGTTTCCTTTAGAAACAGAATTAAATATAAAGCAGTTTGTCTCACTAAATGCAGTGGAGTTGTTTGGAATGAACAGTTCATTTGAGAGCAAATGCTTTCCAAGTCCTTATCTAATATCCTGAATCAGACTTTTGAATGCAAAATGTAAATGTAAAATGTAAACGTAAATGTAAAAGACCCTATTTACTACGTAAACCAGCATGAGTTCCTTTCAGTCACCTTAGGGTAGTGCATCTAGTGTCTCTTACTAGTGCTGTATTTTTCATATTTTATGTGATTTACAGGCAAGGCTGTGAATAAAAGCTTATCCTCATTTTGTATTATTTGACACAGGTGGGTTTTATAGACTATATTGTTCATCCTCTGTGGGAGACATGGGCAGATCTTGTTCACCCAGATGCCCAGGAAATCTTAGATACACTGGAGGACAATCGAGAATGGTACCAGAGCACAATCCCTCAAAGTCCTTCTCCTGCAGCTGATGACCAGGAAGAGAGTAAGCAGACCCAAACTGAAAAATTCCAGTTTGAACTAACACTGGAGGAAGATGGTGAGTCAGACACAGAAAAGGACAGTGGAAGTCAAGTAGAAGAAGACACCAGCTGCAGTGACTCCAAGACTCTTTGCACCCAGGATTCAGAATCCACTGAAATTCCTCTTGATGAGCAAGTAGGGGAAGAAGTAGAAGAGGAAGAGAACCAGACAGAACCTTTTGTGGTAGAAGAGCATACTCCTAACACGTAGCAAGGAGGACGCAGTCTCTTTCTCTCTTGCTCTCTCCCTTTCTTCTCTCTGTTTTTTATTTTCATTTTTCTCTTCCTTTTTTTTTTTTTGTTTTTAATTGGGTAATGGTTTTTGGAATGTCATCAGTAGTCTATGTCATATGACATAGACTACAATCATAGTCACAACTCAGTGTCATCTCCCAGGATGTTTGTTGATCAAAACTGATGTTGATGATTCAGTTTGGCACTCAGGAATATTGAAAAAGAAATTTTCACCTGCATGGCATCAGAAAGCAGGGGTGGGAACATCCATAAAGTACATCTTCATAAGCTCTCCATTTGTCAGGTAGGATTAAATAAAGCAAATGTTTTCAGAGGAATAGCAGTGGTCAACTGAATGCTGATATGCTTTGATAGTTTTTGAATTCAAGCAAAGCATTGGATAATGTTTGTCATGAAAGGCAACAGACAAAAATAAACTGAGGTTCCTACTGGAAAACAAATCTCATAAATAATGAGACACAACATGATTCTGTTACCAACAGGAAGATGAGCTATGAAAATTGCAAAATTTTAATTTTGTGATTTTAAATCTTCCTGATTGTGATTGAAAAAAGTGTGACCCAGTGGGTTGCACTAACCTCTGCATTTTGTATATTATGTAGAAGAGAGGCCTTTTGTAGCGCTTACTTTTATTATTAATTATACTGAGGTATTATATTTAAAGAAAAACACTTTCAGACTTCATCTGCCACTTTTTTTTATTGTTCATTGTTTTGTTGGGTTTCTTTTGATTTCTTTTTTGGTTTTGTTTTTGTTTGGTTTTCTTTTTTTTTTTTCACAAAGAGTAACTTGCAAGTTTTCAGTGCAAATCTGTGCTACACTGGATAATACTTTTTCTCCTTTCCTTATTTTTTTTTGCACCTTAGAATCTCATGGTAATATTCAGCTGTAAAAGTATTTTATATATTAGTGAATTCCATGAATATCCTTTGTTACATAAAACTCTTGTAGGATGATAGTTTCTTTTGTGTGTTTGCTTTTCATCACAATTTTCCCAAATGTATTACAGGAACTTATGTTTTGATTTTGCCCTTGTAGTGGCCTGATCCTGCCAATTCTGTCCTATTACCACAAGTGGTCCCAGCAAAACCATCTTGGACCACTAAGACTAGGATTTGCAGGACTAGAGCCCTAGTCCTGCAGGTAAGGAGGACTTAGAAAAGAAAGGTTATGAATTGTCATCTTAATACAAAAGCAGTTCTTCTGCTGTAAAAATCTGTCCCTCTGAAAAGTGGTTCCCAAACTGTTTTTGGCTGGGATCTGTAGACTGCTAAATCAGAACAGGCTAGTATAATGTATGGGATATTTATTCCGGGAAAAAAAAAAAAAGCATTAGTGTAATATTTCAAATTTTGTCTCAGTCTTAACTTCTTATGTGTTAATAATCTAGTAAACCATTTGCTAATCTGTGCATAACATAATAGTAATGATAGCAGTATTTTTTCATGTCTGTCTTGCAAGAAAAGCCAGGTCAGTCTTGTCTTTTTGTGTTTTTAAATAACGAGTAATGCATCAGGAGAGTTGTTTACTCCACATTATTTCAATCTCAGACCTTTTCATCCTTTACCCAGCTTGTGCTGGGAATCCTGCTTTTCAGTTTGATGGGTACTGAAAGCTTCTGTAACTTGAAAAGTTAAAGAGAGGCAGGAGTTCATCTTTGTCATTTTCCAGTCCTGTTGTTTCCTCACATGAAAGAAGAAGGAATTTTATTTCCTCCACTTGTAGGTTTGAACATATAAGACAGGAAATAGTAGCCTAGGGAAGCTAGCAGACTCCTACTCTTTAAAATTTTTGTAAAATGTTAATATTAAGATGATTTCTTAACAAAAGAAGATAGCAACAGCCATTATTTCTCCTTTGGATTCATTTTGTAATAAGTTAGCAGATATGAATATGGGGCAGTTAAGTGTCTGAGATCTAGAATAAAAATGATTGGTTAATAATTTAGGTTTTAAATGTATTTTGCGCTCTTCTATATCCAAATCATAGTTTCTTTTGCCCTCACAAGGCTTTAGCACAGAAGATACTGAAGGAGGAAAGAGAATATACAGAACTCATGTTTTTTTCTCAATTTTTGACTTTTCTTCATCATTTCTTCCTAAACTCCATCCATTTAAAAGTCCTTTCAGTCCCCAAGAGTGCCTGGAACCTTAATAATGGAAAAGCAATATGAATTCTGAAATAACCAATAGGGTTTTTTTGAAGATGTTTTGTATCTGCACTAATTGAAAGTAAATGAAGAGAATGACTTTATATTGTGAGAAACGCATCCATGTATATGGACAATCGGAGAAAAGATAACGTTTCTTAGAACTGGGGATATAATGCATTGTACAATCTTTTTCCTCTTTTGCCAAAGTGTGTTTTAGCATTGTACACTGCTTTAAAACAAAACAATTTACAAGTGGCTTTATGTGTTTTGAATATTTTTGCCATAAAAAAAATGCAGTGAGTAGCTATTGGATGTGTGTGTGGGAAGAAAATTCACCTTGCTTGTAACAGTACACTTTAGCTTGCAAGTTACTGTACTTAATAATGCTGTATTTGAATTCTTAAGTTGTTTTGTGTTATTAAAATGATAACGAAAGAATATAAATAGAACAAATAGCATTCAGAAGTTTAAAACACTTGACTGAAATGGATTTTACAGAAAGCTTTGACAGTTCTTTCTAAATGCATTATTTATTTTGTTTGTGCCATGAGTTTTTCTCACCAAATGACCTTACCTGTAATACAGTCTTGTTTCTCTGTTTACAACCATGTATTTATTGTAATGTACATACTGTAATGTTAAATGTAAATTATCAGTTCTTACTATAACATCATCCTTCTTTGGATGGTGTTGCTATCTTTGGAAACTCTTGGCGAGAGAATGATGATTGTGTTATACATATTCCCTTTTTCTTTTTTTTTTTTCTTCTTAATATATTCAGTGTCACCCTAGAGATTGTTTATGGAAGATTCAAGAAAAGTATAAAGTACGTAAAGATGTATCAATTAAAAATGCTGCAGGTCTTTGGTCCCAGGGCTGTGCCTTAACTTTAAAAAATATTTTCCTTCTGTTTGCTGCATTTGAAAGTAAGGTAGCCATGGGGCTAGGGCTGGGCATTTCTACCATATTTTTAGTTCCTAACTGATGGGGTTGCCTGTACAGGCTACTATGCATGATACTACAATGAGCTTTCATTCAAGAGCCTACTGGAAGTTCAAGGTTTTCCAGACACCTGTCAATATAATTGTATTGCTTCTCCGATTATCTTTTCACAGCCTATCACGGAGGATAGTTACAACCATTTTTTCTCCTTAAAAGAAAAAATAAATTCAGTACTGAATTTCACAGAAACAGCTTTGGAAAGCATCTCTAATAAGCACTTGATTCAGTGCATAGGGTATAACTCATTCACTTTTACAGTCACCTGTAATATCCCTTTTTATTCAGTAGCACTAATTATCGTGTATACACAGAATCCATAAAGCAGAACAAAAGACAGCTTAAATTTTCGGAATACATTCCAACACCAATATTAGTGTTAAAACAGCCAAAGTTTTATGTATAAATATATCTAAGGCTTTGTTCAGGTGTGTAGAGCATAATGCACTTAGATCTACAGGAGTGTGGTAAACCTTTAGATCTTTTAATAACACTAGTATTAAGTTTGCAGGTTGGACTGAGCATCTTTTGCTGTTTGTTTGACTTGTCATGTTGCTCCAGAGTACTTGGAGTCAATGACTTTGTCAGAGTGAGATTAACACCTCTCCTCCATTCCAGCGATGCCCAGCCCTTGTAGCGTGCAACTTCTCTGGGAAAGGAAAGAGTCTTTTTCAGTGAAAAACAAAGCCTCCCTTTGGACACAAACTGTAGATTTTAGCAGCCCTGGCCCAAAGGAAATTGATTGCTTATGTTTAGAATGGTATAAAATGGATACTGCAACAACAGAAGTCCTGAACAATTTTTTTTTTTTGTTACTCTTACAATTTCATTCTTCTTTGGGGATGTCTTGAGAGTGGCAACTTGTGTGAACATTGCACATGACTATTCTTTCACTCGTTTCTTAGCCTCTCTACTGCATAGGGGATAGTAATGTACATCAGTACCTTCATATGAAATTTTATATGCAATGGAAATAAAAGCATGGTTTGATTCTGCCTAGTTCCTTTATCGGATTTTTCTTTTGTAAATGAAATATTTTTTACATACATTGCATAGTTGTGACATCTGAAGAGATAGCATATTTCCGGAATAATTGTCATCATACTGTTTTGCATAGATAATACAAAATAAATGTAGGGGCAAATCAGCAAAGTCGGTTAAATGTAGTGTTTCATAAAGAAGTCTGATCCAAGAGGTGCTGTATAGTTACATAGAAAGGCATACAGTCTCAGTTTTCATGAAATTTTACCATTTTCTTCAGTGGCAAAACCAGCCTATCCTGAGAAAATAAAACTTCAGGTTTAAAGAAACTGAAAGAGTACAGATAGCCTAAAGGAGCAACACTCTGGGATACCAAAAAATCCACCAGTACCATAGTTAAATATTGATCAGACAACCCTAGTTCTAAGTAAGTTGGTGTTATTTTTTAAAATAAGGTTAATAAATTATAGTTGTCTTGAGTAAGAATGTGGTCTTAATGCAGGCCCAGCTCCTGAAGTGGGTTTCATGCACCTGTCCTTGTGAGAAGAGTGATGGTTTTGTTGTTTGTTTGCTTAGCTGAAAATAGTTTCTGATTGAATACAAAAAAGATTATGTTAATTTTTTCCTCATGTTGCTTAGAGACTTCTTTTGATTTGGAGTTAGTTTGCAAGGAATACCCATCCTTAGAACCCGTTTTAATCACACCATGGTGGCGGAAAAAGCTGGTGAATGCTTTGCTTGGCACATGACGGCAGATAAACTGGGTAGTACCTGTCGCTGTTGTTCTTGGCAGGCTCATCCTCACATATTCCCAGTGGCCCTAATGCGAATATGGTTTGCATGCATCATGGCTATTATAAAGGGAAGCAGAAATTTCAGATTAGTGTTGGCACTACTACAACCTTTTCAGTAAGCAGCTCAGATACCACAGCTGTGCACATGGTAAGCCTGAAAGTGGCAAGATTAGCCACTGCTTCCTATATCGTCTGGCAGCAGTCTTTGTGCATGGCAATAATACATCAGAATAGGCAAGTTTCAGAGCAAAGCCAAAATGGATCCTGTGTTTCACTGCAGCCAGCTGCTGCTATAGGAATTGAATGCATTTTTGAACAAATGACTCCTCTATTTCCTAATGAGACAAATAGCCCGAATAGCTGGAGTTTCTTTTGTTTTCATTGCAGCAGAGAGATCAAGTAAAAGTCACAGCTGCTAGGACATGCAGTGTTCACTGGAATGACCAGCCCAGTTTCTCTACCAGCTAAGAATAATTTTGCTTAATTTCCCAGAGAAAAAAAAGAAAAAAGTTCAAAGGTGTTGTATAAGCCTTAAAAGCTTTTAGTCAGTTCAGTTGAGTTCAGCTTGCAGGGAGACGAAAATATGCAGCTTCCTCCTGTTGAACTAGTTGAGCTATTTGCAGAGAGACTAAAGGGGGAAAGGAAGCCCAAGCAGAAATCAGTGACAAATTGGGAACAAAACCTAGTCAGAGGGAAATAACCTCCAACTAAAATAATATTAAAGGCAGCCCTGGGCCCGGAGTTTGATTCTGTCTCATTTCATAAGGTACAAAGCTATCATTTTTTTTTTTGCCTCCTCACAAAGCAAATATTTTTAGGTCTTTGGAGGTACTGTGGTAGGAAGAACTATGTATGTATTTAAGGTGGACGTACAGAAAGTAAAAAAAATGTCTGATACAATGCAGAGTTTAGCACAGCTTTTGACACTAAAAGTATGTGATGATCATGAAGCAGGATGGGTTCATACCTTGGTAAATGGCCCTTAGTGAGAGTGAGAGGGAGAAGACAGCGGACGTGTGGCCTCAGGCAGCATTAACTCTCTAGTGCTGGCAAGCTGTGCAGCAGCAAATGCAGATCAGACACTCAGCAGTCATGTTACGCAGTTACCGCCAAATACTGAACTTGTCGCTGCCACCAGCCCTTTAACCTGTCCTCCTCCAGCATCCGTGGAGTTTCAATGCCTAAAATATCAACATTTATAACCATTGTCATTGGAGACCACTTTTTATCTGAAGAAGCTGGAAAAGAAAGTGCAGGTCATGCAGCACATGGTAATCACAGTACAGCTGGAATGTGTTGCACGCATGTAGGACTTGGCTTATGGCAAATGCCAATAAGCCGTCATTACATGGGACTAGGCAGAGTCAAAGGTGGCTTAAAAACTTCAGTACCTTCTGGTGGTTGAAACTTCCCATAAAACTAATACTCCAGATCTCTTATGAACTTCAGTTTTCAAAACTTTGACTGACTGAAGTGTTGAACAGACTAAGAGCTGTGTGTAGCCCATTGTATTCTCAGCCTGTGGTTAGTGGCTTACATTGGCTGTCCTGACGGCAGCTAGGGGTAGACCTCCTAAACTGTGGTGTTGGTTTGAAGGCTGATACAAAGCCTATTTGATACAAGGCATTGCTTAAGCCCAGATACACTGAGCAGTGCCCCTCCTTTGATGAAAAGAGCAGGACTAGCTGATGTAGAGATACCTTTAAAATCCAGCTGACTGCAGATCTCCTGGGTTTGTTACAGGGTCCCACATCAAGCAGTTCTTGGCTTTAGGATCTTTGCCATGCCATGGAAGGAGAGCAGAAGCAGTCTGTGAGGTTTAAAAATTGTATGTGCTTGTTTATTGCAGTACCACGAAGACAAAGCTTGCAGCAGTGAAGAAGCAGCCCTAGCCCTGCTTCAAAGGAGTAAGTGAAACAGTGCATGTGCAATGATGTTGTGGTGATGGCAGCCACAGAGAAATGTCCCTTACAAATCTCTGCCTGTAAAAGGGCTAAAAAAATGCTTGAAAAGCAGTAAATGGAAGTCTGTTTAAACAAACTTTAGTATTGCTAAGGATCTTGTTGGACTCACAGTGTTCAGGATTGGTAGTGATGCTTGGGGATGCAGTTTGATGGGGAAAAAATGCCATGGAAAAATAAATTAACGACCTGGAGTCTTGCTGTCTAGCAAGATCGCAGGAACATGACCTATTTATCTTACCCAAGAGAATGTTAAGATCAGATTAAGATTTTACCCAAGAGAAGGTTTGACCATGTGGAGATAGGAATCTCACAGTCCCTGAGTCCATTTTTTTGTCTAGCAAGCAAAGCCAGCTGCTGTCAAAGGAGCCAACTCACTGAATGCTGATGTGGGACAAATTCAGGTTGCAGGATCGAGCAGCTGGATCAGCTGGCTTCATTTCTTCTTTATGCTTGCAGGTACCTCACTGGGGAGCAGGACCTGGGAAACATCATCGTTACAAGTAAGCGATGTGCTGTGTGTGCTGGGTACCAGCACTGCCTAGACCCACAGGTCTTACCCTTAAGGGTATTTAACAACTTGTGCATTCCACTTTGGTTTAGCTTTGCCTGGGAATGAGCTGGTCCTTTCTGCAAATGATGGGATTTGGGTGTGGGGTGAAAGAGGGAAGTGCTATTTCAAAGTGCTTTTGCTATTACAGTAATTTCAAACCAGAAAGCAGTAGGGCTATTTATTGCAAAATAGCCAAGTATTTGCAGGCAAAAAGCTTTCTGTCTGTCTCTATTTCTAGTAACAGCCTCCAGTCTGAGCTGATATTCTCCGTTAACCTTCTGCACTGTCCTTCCGCACATGCTTGTAGGAGGGAAAGGACACTCTGGATTTAGGGGTGCTGGCAGTTATGTCCTTCCTAATGCCAGTGTGGGGGTTTGGCCTTTGAGCTGCACAGGAAGGGAAAATGGGGCTGCAGTGTTCCAACCATTGTATTTTGCTGTTCGTGACAGCAGTTGAGTGTCATCCTGCATTAGCAGTTCGGAATTGGCCGTTTAATTGCATGTGTGTCTCGCTCCATTTTTTTAATAGCCTTCACCAACCAGGCTGCCAGTGGGGTGAGGACATCTAAAAGAACTGGGCTAGTCTGCTTCTTTCTCCTACCCAAAAATATGCTTGGGTTTTGGTTTTCTTCTCCCATCACCACATAGCTGAGTTTGATGGGGATGGTTCACTGTATTGATCAGTGTGGCTGTACCCAGGTAGGGAAAAGGATGCCTCTGCCTCAGGGGTTGCCTGTGCCTCAGAAAGGAGTGAGTGCAGTTCATGTAGTCAGGCTCCTGCTTTCTGCTCTGTGGCATAACTAAGCTGCACACAGAGGTGTGTGTCCCTTTTCAAACATGTATCTTGCAGTTCCACACACAGCCATTTGCTATACTTTGCACTTGGATGGCCTCACAAGCTCCTGGAGCTTGTGCTTCACATGTCACCTTTCCCCCATACCTAAGGAAGGCAGGAGCTGGAAAGCCTCCCTCCTGTGCTTAGTGCTTAGATACTCCCCACAAACAACAACTGGAGGGAGATCTGGCCCCTTGCCTCAGTTTCCTGCTCCCCAGGTGACACCATGCTGAAACCCCCACAGCAGGGAGCACTGTGCTGCCCGCGCTGCCCACGCTGCAAGAAACGCTTCCTGGCCGGAGGGAGAGGCAGTTTTCTGGACACATGCCAGAGTGCTGGTGTGCTTCCTAAAGTCGAAGCCCCCAGCCGAGCCTCCCCCTGCATGGATAGATGCACGCGTGGGGTTCTCCTCCTCCACCTGGCTGGGTTTTATTTCATGAAACGACTAGAAATTTAGGCCTCTAAATGTGGTAAAATTTGGCTCACAAGTTCCAAAGTTAGAGATCAGCCATGCAGGCAACTGATAAATGAGCTATGTTTTGTGGTGGCAGGAGGCTATGGGGTCTCCACTGCTTACAATTAGCAGCTCTCTCCTAGGTCCCAGAGAAAAAAACTTCTTTGCCAGAGGCATCATTAACCTGGCGAGTGCTGTCCATCAAAAAAGCATGATAGTTCACAATGCATTCCAAATATAAAATGAGTGGCAGATGCCCTTCTTGGGGGCTCTGCCTCCCACCCTCTTCCTGACTGTGGGAAGAGCCAAGGTGCTATGTAGAATGGGGAGAAGCGCAGGTAGTGAGTGCCACCTTCCAGTACACTTGCATTTAACTGAACAGATTAGTGTCTGTGTGTAGGAGCGTGCTTAGTTCACAGTGGGTGTCTGCTGGGGGTTACTTTCTTCTTTCATTTGTGCTAGTGGGTTTTTTTTTAGAAGTTCTCTCTGTAACACGACAGGTTTTGCTGAAGGTTATTCATGTAAGTCACCTTAGCTAATGAGATCTCACTGAAACCCATCAAACCTCTGTCTGTGATTGCCTTGAAGTCGAGTATGAAACCTTCAGGGGAATGCACCGGATAAAGGGAAAATGTTTCAAGAAAATTTATGGGAAAAAAGGGAAACAGCTTGGAAAGGAGTTACTGCAATCTGGACCAGGGTTTTGACCCCTCTTAGCAGAGACACGACCTCCTGCTGTGTCCTCTGATCTCCAAAGTCCCCCACTACTGTAGGTACCTGAGCCTTTGTGCTGAAAAGTAGCAGAGGGGCTGGGAGGACGGAGGACAGAGAAGGAGAAATGGGAGGAACTGAGGAACAAAGCTTCACCCAACAATGTCTCAACCACAGGCACTCTGCTGGTCTGGAAAGGATTGAAGAGCTACAGATCTCAACAAAAACACCTCACTGTGTTCTGAGGCAGCTATGTACCCCTGTTCGGGCTGCGCAGTTGCTCTCTCGCTCACAGTGCTGCAGTAGACTTGCTTGGACCTAGCCAGAGCAGCTGCTCATTGCTGAATGCAGCACACAGGGTGGGTGCCAGCTGCTCTGCAGTCATCAGAGGGACAGATTCCCCTGAAACTGCCAGTGCCTTGAGGCTGAAATGCGCCCCTAGAAGTCTCCCAGGTGGTGCCAGCAGGAGGGAAACCTGCTGTGCTCCTGTGAGTTGCTGTGGAGCATCACTGCCCCTCACTTGGAGCCAGCCTGCACCAGATGAAGCAGTCTGTAAATTCAAAGGATCTCCCAAAATGGGAGTCAAATGATATGCTGTTTGCACCAAACTGCAGCCTCTGATCTGCAACCTTTGACAGCACTGCAAGGCCAGGGCAGACGTGGTGCCAGGCAGTGTCCCGAGCAGAGCTCTAGAAGCTGTCCTGTAGGAGCCGTATGACCCAGGCTGTCATCTAGTGCCCTCCTCCAGTCAGTAATTAGTATTAGTGAACACCATTAGTGTTCAAACAATTTATCTGTTAGACTATCTAAGCTGAAAAAGCCTTCAGCAGCATGACTTGTGACTGAACTGGTCATGGCTGGTTTCTTATTCCTGCGGGTAGGCAAAGCCACTCTCAAACTCAGGCTTCATTAGAAGTTTTTGATATTGTTATTCCTTTTTTCCTCACCAAAATTCCCTGTGCAAGCCCCACTTTCTTAAGTATTAAAACCTGCCAACATTTCTCACTTCCTGCAACTGCCCAGAGAGACTAGTAGGGATGCCCTTTTAAAATATGTTGTTGCAGATTGACTCAGCCCTCGTGTCTGACTCAGGTGGTTCCAAGCTTCAGGTCTTCTGCTTTGTTGGATTTTGCTGGTCCTGGTGCTCCACAAGTGAGGATGGTGGCAAGGCCCTGGTGCTGTTTCCCGTGGGACAGCTGTGGTGGCAATGCTGGAGCTGATCTGCTCCAGATGGGCTGTTTGCATGAGCTGCCAGGTTGGAGAAAGCGTGTGTTGTGATGCAGGATGCTTCTCTGGCAGGTTGATAGGCTGGCAAAATCCTCAGGGCTTTGTGCTTGGTGAGGGGCAAATATCACAATGAGCTCAACATTGATGCTGCACAGTGACGAGGAGGGATTGGCATGGAGAGCAGGGTGAGGCTTTGGGCTACCTGTACTCTTGACAGGTAGCCCAAAGCCCTTGACAGGTACTCTTTACTCCCAGACAACCTGAAAAGCCTGGAGGTTTATTTTTAGGTATGTTGGAACAACTTTCTGCTGTCTCTGTGGAGTCCTGCAACTCTCCTTTGTAGTCACAGCCCTGCCTGGTAGCACTAATGGTGTTTTTTTTTCCTGGGGAACAGAAATTAGGGTTTGGCTCCTTTTGGCATAAGGTATCCTCATAGTGGTACCCAAGATTTCCTCTTCTGTGCTGGACTCAGGAAGTATGGAGATGAAATCCCCATGCTTCCCCTTTTTCCCTCCCAGTAGCTACACAGAAGCAGGCAGAGGGCTCCCACCCTCCCTGCAGGGGTGCTGCTGGCTGCACCATGACCATGGGCTGCACCACGACCATGGGCTGCACCACGATCATGGGCTGCACCACGACCATGGGCTGCACAACCTGCTGCCATGAAGAAGATGCTGGGCTGGTCTCCAGCTGTCACAATGGTATTTTTTTGTGTGATGATGGTGGATGGGAAATGCTGCTTTGGGCACATGCTAATTCTACACATTCTACGCAGTATAAAGCAACATATTATTGTGAAAAATTGATAAATACGTGAAAAAACATCACCTTTGAAGCAGACTTTATATCATATTTATATACTGCATTTCAGGTATCACTGTGGGGCTGGTTTGTTTGTGGCCTGATGGAGTCATATACAGACCATTCTGCCACAGATAAATAAAAATTTCCTCTAACAGGCAAGAGTCTTGTTTCTGATTTAAAAAACAAAAAGGGGAAGGGAAAGGGGATTTAATTGTGGGTCACTGTGAATCCAGGGAATTACTCTGAAGGCATTAGAGAGAGCGGGTATGAATAATGACTTTCTCCTTTGTGCTGCTTCAGCTGAGCTGCTCTAGTGTTCAGCTTCATTAATTATTAATACAGCGGGGAAGTGGGGCTCGTCTGCATTGTTTTCTATCGCAGCCAAAGGATCTGCATAGCAGCTCTTACACCAAAGCTCTGGAAAGGACAGCTGAGTCTGAGAGAAGTAAACAGAATCTGTGCCTCTTGCTGTAGCCAGAAGTGTAAATAAGAAAGGGTGGGTGCACCATGCAAGGTGAAGTAAATGTTTCCTAGGAGGAGAAAACAAGCACACAATAGAAAAGACAACCTTGACATATGCAGCAAGGCTTTCATGGTAACATAACCATGCTTGTTAGAGAAAAGAGAAGCACAAGGCCTCTGAGGATCCCTTAATTATCAGCTGAAAAAGCCTGAGTTTTGTGCATGAAGCAGGTGACAACAAGATGAAGAGCCCAGTCCTGGTGCTCTGCAACGTCCCAGACCTGCTCTGTGAAGGTCCTGGCTTTACTGCTTCATGGAATTGTTGAATCATAGAATGGTTTAGGCTGGAAGGGACTTTAAAGCTCATCCAGTTCCAAGCCCCTGCCATTTGCAAAGACACCTTCCACTATACCAGATTACTCAAAGCCCTGTCCAGCCTGGCCTTGAACACTGCCAGGGATGGGGCAGCCGTAGCTTCTCTGGGCAACCTGTGCCAGTGTCTGACTACCCTCATAGTGAAGAATTTCTAATGTCTAATGCTTGCCTGGTCTTCACCTCCCACCTGGCCATCTCCTGGGGAGAGCTGATGGAATGGGCAAGGCAGTGCCAGGTGGGCATAATCCTGGCCGAGGAATCATTTCCCAGGGAGCATATGAACAGAGAGGGAGATAGTAGATGAAGGGATGCTGGGAGCACCCTTAAAGTAGGGGTAAAGCTCCATGTTCAACCAGGTTGAGAGAGAGCGGCCACGCCTTGCTCATAATGCAAGGGAGGGAACTCCTACTCATGGTTCTGGGATGTCAAGGGAAAAAGTTCTTGGAGGAATGTATACCAGACAGCTTCTGTAGAACGAGTCATGCTCTGGTGAACAGCAGTTGTGAACAGCTTCACTGTGGGCATGGCAGATTTAATCCTATTTTAGCCCCTCTACAACTTATTTTATCACCTCTTTTCACCAAGACTAAAGTAGCAGCTTCCCCCTATACAGAGGAAAGTAATGTCTGCTTACTTTTAGCAACTGTCCATGTCAAGGTGGTGGGTTGGTATTTGGCATCAGCTAGCAAGCTTCAGTTGAGCATGGAGTTTGCTGTGTATGTCTGTGAGCTAAAGCATTCCAAAAGGCTTTTACAGTACAGAAATCACTATTGCTTACAGAGGTCTTTAAACTAGTACCTTAGGAAAGAAATTATGTTCCTATCAGTGGAACACATAAGAAACAATCTATGATTGGTGTGAAAAAGCATATATATGTAAAGGGATACATATATCCCTTTGTTACCTGTTGCGAAGGTGAAGGTCTCCGTGGGTGTATGAGTGAACATGTTTCTCTTGTGGAGTAATTGCACAAAGCAGAAAACAGATGCCCTGCACAGATCATTAGTGCCAAGGCTAGTGAGTCTACCTGGAGCAATTCAAGCAAGTATTTGGAGTGAACATCTGGTCAGGCTGTCTATAAGAAGGGACCTTCCTTGCAAAGGCATCAACAAGAAGGAACATAAGAGTGTTTATTGACAGCTACAACACAAAGCTGCAAGCTTTGACTGAACTCATCTCTGCCCGCCACCTCTGCAAGCTATGGTGGAGGACTCTGCACTGCTATGGCTGGTCTTACTCCTCCAGCTCTGCTGCAAAGGGGCTGGGGGATAAACACAGTCCTGAGCCATGACCCCCCTTGCTCTAGACACAAGCAGCAAAATGTTCAGGCCTTAGAAGGGAGATTTAAGACCCTTAAGGAGTTACACATACACAGGTGCATATAAGCTAAGATATTCCTTCATTTTACCTGAGAACACAGCTCAGACACAGCTCCTTAAAATGGTGCACAATCACAGAGCCATGGGGAAATCATTCAGCAGAACTAACTCTGCCTTGAACTTTAAAAGGATCTCATACATTGCACATGGGGGTGGTCAGGAAAGTCTCAAGGATCAAACAGGTGATGGCATTTTAGTGATTAAAATAGACTGAATTTAACACTCAGTTGAGAGGAACAGAGCAAGCTCACAGCTCTGTTTCTTGTTTGTTCATCCTAACTCCAGAAGAAGTGTAAAAGCTGCACAGAGGCTGGCTATGTAGGCCAGAGCGAGTGATAAAACAATGTGTCATCTTTTTCTTTCTTTCTTTCCTTTTTTTTTTTTTTTAATTTAAATTTAAATTAAAAGAAAGAGAGCAGAGCAGGATCTGATCAAAACAGAATTGCAGAATTCTGTCATTGACTATGTCTGGTTTTAGTTCGTAACAAAGTCATTGGCAGTAAGTTTTAATAAGGCCATCTTAAAAACTACCAAATGAGTCAAAAGACAAAAATGAATTAATCCTGTGCTCATCTGCAATGGTCAGTGCATTCCTGGGCTGTCAGTAGTGACACCATGTGAGCTTGGAACTTACTGCAGGGGCTGTGGTAAAAGGGACTGAAACCCCTTTGCCCCTACTCTTGGGATTCACTGATGGTATTTGCTGCTCAAGGCCTTGTTGACTTCAATCCCCTTTAGCTCAAGGCCTTGTTGACTCCAACCCCCTTTAGCTCAAATAATGCACATTAGCTGGAGCACTTTTAGTATCTGAGTGCTTTTTTTTGTACCACCAAGGCTCTTCTATGGACAAAGATCTGTGGCTCTGTTGGCAGCATATGCATTTTCCTAGCTTCTGCACTCACCCCCAAACATGTTAGCTGTCCAGTCTTCACTCACTTTCCTGTTGGGCACTGATTAAGGGATTAAATAACCTCCTCTTCCAGTAGCTAGGCTGTAACAAAATCACATCCCCAGAGCAACACTTGGCCTCTGTGAGGAGGGCAGGGGCTAGAAGAAGTTGCAGAGCCAGAGGAGCTTCAGCCTTAGTCTGCCTTCCCTCCAAACCTATTTGTCTTGCAGCTGTGCAGAACTAATACGCTTGTCATCCATATTTTAACTGCATTTCGTCATATTCATGGCATTTCATTATCACTTCTCTCACCTTTTCCCTGAATAACTCCCTTCACTCTCATGATTCTGCTGTACACAAGTCTTTCCTTTTAGGCTGGGACGTTCAATTGTTCTTGTCTTCCACAGCCCCAGAAGATTTTGTTCTTTGTACTTCAGATGTCATCACCTCGATACTCTCATACTTTCAACTTTCTTGGTTAAGCACTGCAAAGGATGTTGTTTTGCTCTTTTTACTGCTGCTAGGATGTGGCAACTCACCTCTACCATATTATCTAGTTTGGAATGGACACATATAGTGAGTGATACAGATAAACAAATACATACTAGACAAATTTCTCATGGCACTGAGTCTCCCAGAAACATCCTCCTCACACATTTCTTCCTGGTAAACACAATTCAACAGCAAGCATTTTCAACCATTAAGTGTATCTTTGATGCTGCATTAGAAATAAGCCCTTGCAGCATTTATGCAAAAACATTTTGGCCCCATTCTCCCATCAGAGCATAAGCTGGTTACTCCAGGTACCCGCAGGTGCAAGGTTCCCTTTAGTGACTCTGGATGAAGTAGATATTGAGCATGTTGTATTCTTGACCAGCTTGCTGTAACCCTGGGGAAGGTGCCTCTCATGGCACAGTCACCTGCAGGGAACATTGCCCACGACTCAATCATTGTAAAGCAAAGCCCAGCATCATTGATGACACTGCCACTGAATGTGTGTTTGCACAAAGACAAGGAAATATGCACTGAAATGACTAATATTTGGGTGCCCGTTCCCTTCCCCTGTCTCTGGAGAGGAAACGGGTAGGCAGCTTCTCAAACGGCAGAGATGATGTTCATCAGAGAATATAGAAGCCAGCTCAGAGTAAATAGCATGCTGTCATTGCATGCTCCTACCCACTCAGATAGGTGTAGTTGTGTTCACATGGACTTTATCCACAGCTCTGTACAGGATGGAGTGGGACGGTTCACTGTGCATGCACATGGGCTCTCTGTTGTTTACTGAGCATAGGGCGGTGGTCCATCAGCATAAGGACAATACTGCACTGAAGCACTCAGCAGCCTTCTCTGCTACCTGGAGAAATGCAACCAGAACAAAAAATAGAGAGATGGTCTTGGCAGATGTCAGCATAGGAGTAAGGTGAAAACAAACAAACAAAAAAGGAAAGTACAGCCCAGAGCGCTCAGGGGATGGCTCAAAGAGGCCCAGCAGTGCATAAACTTGTCAAGGCTGGCTCCCAGTACAGAAGAAGCTGGTGATCCACTTGGAAAGGGGTGAAACCTGAGCTCAAGCCTATTTTCTGACCTGCATTTGGTGGAGCAAGAGCATCTTCCACCTGCATTAAAGCTGTTTGCTTGTGCCTGGAAGAGGGACAGGGCAGAGATTTACCACTAACTGCAAAGAGACCTGTTATATGACTTGGACCACGTTCCAATATCCTGATTGGTTCTACCTCTCTTTACACTGTATTTGGAGAGATAGCTCCAACCAGACTGGGGTTGAGTGGCATATATTGGGAAAAGAAGAGGTGTTCATGCAGACACCATGACTTACTGTGGGCATTGTGTTTGTTGTTTACAGGCAGTCAGATAAGGTGCACTTTCTGGCCTGGCAAAATGGTCCATGGACTGGGTCTAGGCAGGTAGTCTTACATGGGCACCAAGATAAGATGCAGATGAGGCCAACTGAATAGCTGCACAGATCACTTTCAAGTACCTGAACTTCAAGCAGAAAATGGAGACCCAGAACACTGGCTGGCCTGGCAGCGGGGCTGTAGGCTCCTACAGGTGTCTCTGCTTTGCAAGAGAAGAGGACCTAAAAGGCCCTGGAGAAGTGAGAGAGAAAGAAGAGCACTGCTGTGCAAGCTGGCTTCTTTCAGCTCCTGGAGACAGCCCAGGTCTTTGTCCTTTCTCATGGAGAGATCTCCCAACCAAAGAAATTTCCTCTGCAGCCTGGGTTCCCCTGGAACATGGGAAAAATGTGTGCTAGTAGCCAAATTATGGCTTGGTGCCTTAGTGTTAGTCCTGGATATCCTGCCAATATTTAATTAGAGACAGTAATGAAAATAGCATGCTGTTCTCTACTGATGAAATGAACAGGGGGCTGCCAAACCAGCAGAGATCATGTCACCAGATCCCCAGGACACTCGTGATTCACTCTGTAGCAAAACACCTGACAGAGAGCCGGACACTCCTTGGGAAATCCTGTGTCTGAAAGGATTCCTTCTGCTGCGCTGGAATGAAAAGCAAAAGGGGGAAGAGGGGAAGATAGTCATAAGACCTATTTGCCTTTAGGGATGTAGACAAGCAATGACTGCAATGTAGTTCTCCCTGCAGCTTGTATCAGCTACTGCCCTAATGAGCAAGACTGCTGACCTAGATCAGAGTCCATGTATTAGGATGTGAATTGTGCAGCATGGACCATCGAACAAGCTCTTTGGGGCATGTGCCTGCAGTGAGCCACGCATCAGCGCAAGTGCTCCTCCAGAGGTGATGCAAACTGTGGCATCTGCCCTTCTCTGTCATGGGTGCAGCTGTACAGACCTGCAAATAGGACTTATGCCTTTGGGTTCCATCATTTCAGGGAGCTGCCCATGCAGAGCCTCTCTGCTCTGTACCCAGCCCTGGCAACAAGCAAGGGAAGCAGACTGTGAACCAGACAGTGTAGATCCCACACTGACAGCCAACTCCAGGGGTGTTCAGCCTTGACAAATCCCCCATCTTACTTGCATGACACATAAGATCCTATGAGCAAATGCGCTACCTGAACCAAGGATGTACAATAGCACACAGTGCCTGTCAGTCACCAGCTATTGCTGCCTCTGCTGAGTAGTTTGTCAAGAAAGGGAGCTCATGAAGTGATAAGTTTTTATAAGGAGAAAAAAATAAGACAGTGTTTGGTTGTCTGCTTTCTCTCTGTGACACCTAATGATACAAATACCTGTGAACAGAAGCAGCAGTGTCAGGGCAAGGCAAGCACGAATAGCTTCTTTAGCCTGCACAAGGTCATGCAGGGATTTCAGGCGTATGCGCACTGTGCCCAGTAAAGCAGCAGGACCTGTGCCAGACTGACCAAGGCAGAATTACAATACTCCCTTGCCTTATTTTTCCACAACATATGGTTATCAGTCTGACCAAGGCAAAGCATAATCCTGGATTGCTCATGTTAGCAACACTTACTGCTGGCCAGACCCAGCTCCCTTGTCCTGTGTGATAAAATTAACTCCTATGGTTTCTGGATGAAATCCAATGCACAACTTCACCAATGATTTTCTGCAACAGCCCCAAATTTTGCTTCCTGTAGCAGTGTTGCATCTTTACCCAGCTTTTTATTCAGCCACACAGAGAAGATCCTGGTATGAAGACAAAAATTGTGCCAGGGGTTGCTCTATTTACAGCTTACAGCACTGTAAAGATTTTTGGGGAGGGGAAAGATGAGAAGGGTCAAGGGCAACACACAGCCATAAGCGTCTGCTCGATCTCTGCATGGCTCAATGCTGTAAAAAATCATAAACAAGCAGATGTTTTGGTTTTATGCGCTCATTTTCCAGCAAAAGCTTGAGCTCTTCAGCTTGGCCTGCACCCTGTCCTCCGCCCAGCATATTTAGGATGTCAGGAACTGAGCAGGGATGTGAAGCTGACATCTTCAAGACATTCGAGGCCATGGCTAGGGCTGAATACATGCTGTGACCTAACAGGATGACTGTAAACCACCATGTGCACAGTGGCTTCACTTCTGATTGATTTCAAAGATGGGGGTGATTTTTCCCAAAAATCAATACAGATTACTAAGCTGTTCAAAACACTGCTTGTAGAGCACAAGTGGAGGACTGGTCTTCCTGGACCCCACATGCAGGTGCAAATTTCATCAAGCTGTCTTGTAACTAGAGTGATAAATGTGCCCTTGAAATCTGGGCTCCTAATGAAAACAACAGGAACTAGAGACTCAGTATTACACTGTTAGCTCACTCCCTCTATTGAATCACCTCCAACACAACCAGTATCGCATTACAATAACGCATGGCAGTGTCACCTGATCCTAACATAATTCCATCAATTTAAAGTAAAAATCTTGCTATACAGACCTTAGGGGCATGTGTAGAAACAGTTATAGACCCAAAGCATGGCTTTTCTTCCATTTGAAGCTAGGCAGGCCTCGCTAGAAACATGGAGAGCTTTAAATGCGTGTGATGGAAAACTGATAGAGGCATGCTTTTGGGAAGCTGAGGCAGAAAATTAATTTGTGATTTTTTTTTCTCTCAGTATTGAAAGAGTGCGCTCTAACATGTTACCATATGAAAACAAGCTAAAAACCAGGATTTCACGGAACAGTGAAACAAAATTGCAGGTTTGCGGGCACATGAGGGGATTTCTTCTCCCTTTTCCCCTCCAACTCCCCTTCAGATACCTCCATCTTTTAGCAGCTCCTGCAGTAGGAAAACATGTGAGGCTTTCCAGCCTAGCAGGCAGCAGTGGGAATCTGGGCACATTGCCCTGAGATCTGACTTGTGCTTCCAGAGGTGCTGGACAAAATTTTTGTCCCAAAAGAAAATAAAGTAGCCCTGAGCATGGTGACAGTGTTTAAACCAGGATGCACTGCTCCACGAATATGCAGCACCTTTGGACTCCCTGAGAGTGATAGCACCAGGGGAAATGATTCCGGGGCTTTGAGTATGTTTCTTCGTGCCCTTGTCTTACGTCTTTAAAATGTGTTTTTTGCAGAGCACAGCTGAATGACAGGTGACTCATAAATGCCTATTTTAAAGATGGGCTGTAGTTAGCGTGGCACACACAAACCAGATGATATGTGAATTCTCCAGTGAAAGCCAGTGACATGATCTAGTGGCGAAGAAACTCATTCCTAGTGACAGAAATGCTATAGATACCAAAAGTGGAGGCAGGAATTCTTTGCAGTTTCAACTTTGAAGTCATTCACCTGAGAGGAGCTAAAATTCCTGCCTATCTCCTCATTAACATATCCACACGCAGACTTTGAAGATTGCAGAGTAATTAGATCATGCAACCTGACCTTGTCAGCTCTTGGAATCACATGTGATTGCTCAGAGGGGTGTTTGACTTAAAAAAATCTTATAGTGTGATACTGAAGACTGGAAGACTTTTCTTGTACTCTCTTATGCTGAAGTGTTTTACATTTCTTTTGGAGAAACTTCCTCTTCTGAAGTGACTTTTTTCTCTAGAGGGTAATTTTTTGTCAGAAATGGACTGACAGGCTTCCCAGCTGCATTGTGAATCACTCACTATTCATCTTTAAAAGTGAAATTTGCTTACGTGCACAAGCCCTGTCTGAGCTGGGAAGACAGGAGAGCTGTGGGTGTCTGAGCAAGGGCACAAGGATGCTGCTGAGGACTAGGAAACCAAACCCTAAGGTCGCTACATTGCACAAATGTTCAGGTTTTCATGTGGAGTGAGGAATCACTCAGTACAGCTATCATGGTGCTGCGTGATAACAGCAGGGTTTATTTGTATAAAGAGTATATATGCATGGTCAACACCTTCCCTGTATCTAACAGAGAATTTCTAGGGGGGAAACATCTTTGGGGACCCTAAAGGACAGCATGATGACAACGTGGGCTGTTAGAAAGCCTTGTTATAGCTTGGGAAGAACATAGTGAAGCGTATTCAGGCAATTGTACATACGAGTGGTCTTGGGAAGGAAGTGATTGGTGGAGGTACCTGATCCTACCTGTATGATAAAGGAGAGCTGATACACTAAGCTGGTCTTTGAAAAGTGGTGCTCTTGTGGTTGCTCTGGGTTGACTGGAGGGACAATATTAGATCACAAATAGTTTCAGCCTTTTGTGAAGTTATGGTGCATGGATGCCTCTCTGGACAGATACAGACCTGATACCAATGTCCTTGGCTAAGCAGGAGCAGCTGCAGGCTCTGAATAGCAGCCTTCCAGTATCTGAAGAGGATCTATAAGGATGCTGGGGAGGCACTATTCATTAGGGACTGTAGTGATAGGACGAGGGGTAATGGGTTCAAACAGGGGAAATTTAGATTAGATATAAGGAAGAAGTTCTTTACTGTGAGGGTGGTGAGGCACTGGAATGGGTCGCCTAAGGAAGCTGTGAATGCTCCATCCCTGGCAGTGTTCAAGGCCAGGTTGGACAGAGCTTTGGGTGACATGGTTTAGTGTGAGGTGTCCCTGCCCATGGCAGGGGGGTGGGAACTGGACGATCTTAAGGTTCTTTCCAACCCTAAATATTCTATGATTCTATGAATACATACACTGCAGACTCCTTGCAGTGATTCCTCATGATTGCTCAAGCAAACCAAGCAAAACCAAATCTGATAACATCAGACCCATCTGCACTGGTCTCTCTCTCTGTACATTTGGTTTTACACAGACTTTGGCAGAGCTTCTTCCTCAGGGCTCAGCTTTTAATCCTCTTTCCTCTCTCCTGTACACACTTGGTTTCCTAAATCTTTAACAAAGATGCACCTGAGGCACACCCACATATCTCAATGCAGGTAAATCGAGAGGTTAAAGTACTTGTCAGCATTTACATTAATAAGGATTTTGTGGTTAATCATTATACCACTATTGTATCCCAAAGCAAGTAACACACCTACTGGCCATCACACTCTGGCTTTCATTGTACGTGCACCAGCATTAAAAAGCCCTTTTTGGAAATAAACCACTGCGAACCAATAACCTTGCAGTAGGTAATTTTGGAGTTTTACTGAAAAGTTCTTTTTTAACATGATCATGAAAGGTGAATCAGACTTCACACATTTAAGATGCACTCATTGGTATGTTGTGCTATGTTAGATAATTACCAGTGTCTTGTACTAAACACCTCTATTTATACACTCCGCTGTTTTTCTTTTCTTGTAGATTCTGACCTGTTTGCAGGAGCAAGGCAACCTTTGTTAGCACATAATGACAGTAGACTTTAATAAGTGTTGCTTTGATGACTCAAAATTAAAAAAAAAAAAAACAACAAAACCCAAACCAACAAATTGAACAAAAAGTCATGAAACAATGTTAAAAATTTGGAAAATAACTTGGCTTCATCGGATTATATTAAAAATCGCTCTTTCTGGAAAGGTCTGTTTCCACCATGACTGTATGAAAAGTGTTTGATGAGCCAGAGGAGCACAGCAGACAGGATGCTGACTTTCTCGGGAGGCTTTTTCCTTCGCTGAAAAGTGAAAATGTTGCACACTGTGAACTTGCTCCAGAGATAACTGATAGCAAAAACACAGCTATCTTCACTGAAGACCTCCTTCGGTTTTAAACCTGAAAAGAGTGTAATTTATTGATGAACACTGTGGCTATATAGCAGGTAAAACCTGAATCTCCAAAAGCCTAAACTGCAAAATAAAAAAGAGGCTTCAGCCTATGTACTGGAGAATCAAAGAGACTGTAGAATATTTATAAGATTGCAAACAGATGTTTGAAATAAATAATTTTTATTTTGAGAGTTATGGTCTAGTTGTCATGAGATGATGGTCACTTGGAACTCTGTGAGAAGCCATTACCTGCTGGAAGTGGTGTGTTGTGGAAGAATCTGTTTGTTAGGGCATCAAGAACTGGAAGGCTTCAGCAAAGCAATCAGCATTATGTCATGGTAAGTCTGAGACATTTTTCTTTTCCTTTCTATGTCAGTGTGTGTTCTAGCTTTAAAGGAATGTGGGAGAGCTAATAGTCAAAACCCATGAGACCAAGGAAGTGATTTTCCATTAAAATGGCAGGAAATGTCTTTCTCACCCTGTAAGGCTGTTCTCCATTCAGGGTTTCCCTGGGAATGACTGCTGCTGAGGACACTACATGATTTCATCTGTGCCCTTTGGCTATCTGCAGAGACATTCCAGCAGAAGCAGATTATGCTCCCTTTGCGGATGTGGTTACCATCTCCAGAAGGTTTTTTTGGCCCTCCAACTCCTTGGGGCTACTGGCTTCTGCTGCAGAGTTTTGTGCAAAGTCACTCCTGGGCTACTGGGATTCCTGGACCTGGATTATGTTAGCCATCACTCAGTGTTCAGGCCGGCAGCAGGGGAGCTACTGACCTCATGAGGGCATGGTGTCATCCCTGGGGTCTGTTCTGTTGTAGGGACTATTGAATCAGCCACAGGACTTGACCGTGGATGATGACAGGTCATGCAGTGTGCAGTCTTTATCACCCTGCCCTCCCTGGACTGCAAAAGCTGTATTTCCCTTTGCAGAAGGTTAGCAGGGTAGCATCTCCTCTCGCTCAAAAAGGAGTAACTACAGAGGTGCCTTGTACAAAAATAAAGATGCCTTCATGGTCTGAAGCAGCTTCCATGTTCTGTTTCCTTTTTTCTTATTGTTTGCACTTATCACACAGTATCTGCAAATTTTCAAAACTTGCTCAGTACCTGATACTTCCATGGCTTTGTTCACTGCCATATCTCTCAGTAAGGTCTAAGTTTGCAATCTCTGCCATACTACCCCTTACACTTGTAAGTGCCTCTCCCTGTCAGGTATCTGTGACCTTCTCCACCCTGCTCTGTGGTGACACCCCGCTCTGCTTCCTTGGGCCTTACCAGTCAGTCTTAGTTTAAGCTAAGAAACTGACTGTGGGTGGAAATTGCAGGGGAGGCAGAGCCAGAATGAGGCTGGGAGCAGGGATGAGTTCTCCCAGGATGACCTTGGCCCGCCAGGGAAGCAAGGTGTTTACAACACAGCTCTCTTTTCTAGAGAGAAAAATCCTTGACTGGTACTGAAACCAACTGATGGCCAAGATGCAGCAGGGTCATAAGAGGGTGCAAGGGGACAAGTCCCTTGACTGGTCTGGTTACAGCAGTCTTCCCCAGGAAAAGCCACTGCACAGTGGATTTGTGCCTCAAGTGAGTTGTTCTGTCTCACCACCATTTTCTAGGTTTTGCTTTTCCAGTTTTTAATGCTTCATGCTCTCATGGGCAATGATGGCTGTCATTGCTATATAAATTAGAGCGGCACTATTTCTCCTAATTACTTGCTGCAGGCATATGAAGGCAGGATGTTGAGATCTGGGAGCACAGCCCCAGCGGATCCAGACACTGGCAGAGCTGTCTGTGGCTGTGTGCTGGGCCAGGCTTTCTCCCTTGGGAAAAAGGAGTACAAAGGAGTCACAACTTTAAATAAAAAGTAGTGGGGAAGACTGGGAGGGAGAAACCCATAGCTTTAGTAGATTTTTACATGGAACATAAATCCTCCCCTCCCTTAACACTCCATGAGGACAGTTTTGGGTAGCATCTTCAGCCATCCCTCCTGGCCACTTTGGCACACAAAGAGCAAGAGCACATGTTCTTCCCCCAAAAGCCTTCAGAAATTAGATCATCATCCTCTCTGGAGTCATAAGGCAGCACTGGGATTCATGCCCTGTGCCTGTCCCTGCTGAGAAATATTTCTGTGTTGCTTGCAAAAGAGGTTAAGAGGAGACAAGACCAGGCACTGCATGAAGCCTGCCTTTGTGCTCCTGGCCACCCGCCCCGCCAACACCATGAGACTGGGGCTGGGGAACCCACATTGCTCTCTGGTGAAGGCAGGAGCATCAAGCATGTGACCTCACCCTGCCTTCTGGATGGGTAGAGGAGGATCAGTAGGTTGTGATATTTTAGGTGTGGTGGATACAAGGAGAGAAACGGCTTCTTCTGCCCTACAGGAATGCAACAAATTGCTCTGGTATCGTAAGAGGAAGTCTGTGATTTAGGAGCATCTGTGGCCAGCTCTGCTCTTTCTCTCAAAGTTGCAAACCTTCAGCTAGTTTAAATGCCAGTTCAAAGCCTCCAGACCTAGTGGTCCCCATCTTTGGGGCAGGCGGAAGAATGGGGAGAACTGTGACATTCACAGCCTTTGCTCAATGCAGGGTAGTACTGCTCTGTCCTCGAGCACTCCACATCCCTATGCACTGTACTGCCCATGTGGAGGACCACAGCACAGGAGGGACCCGGTTTCTCCTGGGTAACGAGTTTGTAAGAACTACAGATATCCTGATGAGTTAGTCTTAGGGCTAGAGTTTTGAGAGAAGCCCTAGGAAGTGTGTGAACTGCAATAATACCATGCAAATTAGCACTGGGGCACACCATTTCTGCAGTCTATAACCCCATACAGGGCATGCCTGCCATGTGGCAAAGCAAAGGTGGCAAGAGACCATTTGTAGTGTGATAAAGGAATTTCTGATACACTGTGTAAAGTTTCTTTGGTTTGCTGTCTTGGCAAACCCCCTTTCCGTGGCATGTCAGGATGCTTTATCTACTGAAGAGTAGGATGCATTAGGTTACAAGTAAGGGTAGAAAGATGTTTCCTACGTCCCCACCGGGACCAGGTTGAATGTCCACTCCTATCCCCAGGGTCAGAAGGGGGACAAGAAATGGTGGAGGCAGACATGAAACCTCTGCACATGCAAACAGTCCCACTCTAAAGCTATGTGTTTCCCCCCCTCTGCAGCTGTGGGTGGGAAGCTCTCTCTGTCCTCCAGGCCCCTGCCTGTGCCACCGCAGGCTGTGTGTGCTGTGTAGCAGCATCCTGTCCTTTTGGCTGTGCTGCAGAACCTTAACAGGAAAGCCTGTCTGGGTGGCCCTGTGAGCCCACCTGGGAAGGTTGGCAAATGCACAACTAACCTCACTGTCTGGAAAAATGAAGAATTTTGGGTAAACCTCAAAGCTTGTCAAAGCTAAGGTGCTTCTGGCTGTAGAACAACAATGTTTTGTCTTGAAGCTTGTAGGAAATGATTAAAGAGTCTCTTGGCATTAACTCTCCAGGGAGTTTCTAGCCCTCAGTGCTCAGAGCAAGGCTAATAATATGGGAGGTCTCATCAAGGCAGATGAAGTGCTCCAGTGCTGAGCTTGAATGGGAAGGCAGAGACTCCCATGAGAGGCAGAAACATGCCCATGAAGGACAGTGGGAGAGCATCTTTGATCAATTTTCCTTATGTATACAGGAGAGCTGACAGCATGAATTATTTCTCCTCCTTGCTCTTCCTTCGCTTCACCCGAGCAGGAACTCAACGCACTAAACACACGCCACAGATGCATTTGGAGTACAGACAAAAAGCCCTAAACACCAGACAATAGAAGGAATGAAGCCAATATATTATATAGCTTCTAGGCGCCTATCTCACGGTTTTCCTGGAGTCAGACTCATAGTTTGGGAAATGAGAGGAATGACAATATTGAAATCTATAATTAAAGTCAGAGTTGAAAAGCGTTAGCAGCTGCCGTCAAAATGTGTGCTGCGGTCGAAGCAGGAAGGGGTCCGCGTGGGAAGGAAGGGGAAGGGGCGGAAGAAACTTTTCCCAAGCTTGGATCCGGATAGGTAAAGGATATCAAACACAGATATCTGCAAGCTTTAAAGGAAAAGCCTTGTCGCCACATCGTGGCCAAGAGAGGCCGCTCACTTGCGATGCGGGGAAATCGGCCCTTCTCCCTCTGCTCCTGAGAAAGGAGGGAAGACAAAGAGCGGTGCGCACGCCTGAGGGCAAGCTGCAGGGACGTACAGACGAAAACAGCAGCAAAGAATAGGGGGATAGCAGCACTGTCGGAGGAAAGGGGGTGCGGGTACCTGGGGTGCGGCCGTGCCCCGTTGAGGTCTGGCGCGGCGCGCGGCTCCGGCGATCCCTCTGGGGCCCGTATCGGGCCTGCTCGGGGCGTGTGAATTAGCCCCTGCCAGCTGCCCGGGAGGCAGCAAACGCCGGAGCAGGGCTGGGTCAAAATGAATGTTCACCTGGCTCGATCCCTTCTGGGTATAGAGCTGGGCTGCTCCTGGAGTATGTAATGCATACCCTCTGTACCACAAAGCTGTGTGCTGAGGTAGAGGGAGGTGGCAAAAGCAGTGCGCACTGCAGGCTCGCTGAGCCCCTTTGATGAAGTGATGCTCTTCAGTATCACTCTATCCTGTACTGAGCAACCATGTCGCATGCCGGCTTGCAGCAAACAACGGGGCAGTGCAGAGTCAGAAAATGCAGCCTGCCTTGGTGCTCAAGCTTGATGCCCAACTGCAGAGATCAAAGTGATGGGAAAAGAGAATTTCACATCATGGGGCAGCTCAATGCATCGACGAGGCTGAGTGGCAGCCTGGTGTGGAGCCAGTGGCTTAAAAATGGAAACTACTTCCCATGAAAGCTGACACGATAAAACTGCTCCCAAAGCAAAATGTTCTGAAAAATCAAGATTTCTGTTTTAAGAAAGAGATTTCTTCACTGAACAAATGAAGTTCAGATTGTTTCTTCCCCAGGTCTAGCCTTTGTAGAGGATTACAGTGTTTTTGACTTGTTTTGTCCTCATTTTTAAGTAAAATGAAAAGTAATGTCTTAATGAAAGCATTTTACACACATTTGCTGAATCAAATCAGAGGCCCCTATGAACATCTCAATGTGACATTCAGCTCCAGAGCCACTTGCAGCTGCACAGTGTCCTCAGCAGCTCTGCAGTGAGACCCTACTCTTGCTTCCCATCAGCAGGGCACTCTGCTAGTTCCTCCATCTCTTTCCTCCGCTTTGCTGTCCTCTCTTTATCAGGTATTTCCTAAAGTCCGCGTTCTCCTGACTTAGTGTTTACCATCGCTGCGTGCTCGTGCCCCCTCTCCTGCCGCTTCCCAGCTCCAGATGCATATCCCAGAGCGGCTTCTTGCCTGCGCCCTCTGGTGACCACTTTGCCCCATGCATGCCTCCGCCTCTGCCCTCTCCCCTCTGCCCTGAATCCCTCTAGTACTGGTCTCTGTGGTGTTTCTAAAAGCCCCGAATATGACCGTTAGAGTCGCAGTTTCTGGGCCAGCTCCTTTCTAAGTGGCTTCCAATCAGGTGGGGATGTGGGTGGGTGGTCTGGTGATCACTGTAATATCCATAGCAAGTACAAAGGTAGCAACAACACCCCCTCTAACAAGCAGGTCAGCAGCAACCCCCTTAGCCTGAAGGCGCAGTCAGGAAGGTCACTTCCTGATTCAGGTTCCTCTCAACTGCTTTCTCTTAGGCAATTCAACACTAAAAGGTTACTTCTCCCCTCATGCGTGCCCTTTGCTATCTGGCAGGTTACAGGTCCTGGGATTGGTGCCTGAGCAGCTGAGACATGCAGTTAGGTGCGCTTGCGGCACACACACATTAGAGGGCTATCTAACGCAATTACAAACCGCAGAGGAGAAAGGCACCTGCTGCTCCGTCCCAAGAGACGGGAAAAAAGGGCTGGGAGGGAGCCGGGGGAGATTTGAACAGTAGCACCTGTATGGGGTGCTGGGTAACACAAGGGCAGGTTCTTGCTCTGAGACCAGGAGTGGCAGTCAATCAAAAATACATTTCTGGCATTGGTTTTCATTTCAGCGCAAAGAAAAGTACAGAGGCACAAGGAAGAAAGGAAAAATTTTGCATGAGCCCACCAGCACCCATCTCTCAGATGAGCCCATCTGTCATGGTGCTGATGGGCTCATGCAAAGTTTTCCTTTCTGCCTTTGTCCAGTGTTATGCTGAATTAAGGTAACTAATTTGAGGATTAGCCATGCAGACCACAGCAGTGTGGGGCTGCAGCAGCAAGTCCTGGTGACCAACCCATGTGATCTCTGTACCCAGCTGTGTATAGCCAAGGGTGTAAGACCCACAGCAATCTTTACCAGCTGCACACGTCATGGCTCTGGCTTGCCAGAAGCCCTATGATCTCAAAATGGGCAAAGGGACTAGGCTATTCCAGGTTTACTAATTTTGCTCCTGTTTCTGAAGAGTATTGATTTTACACAAAGATTATGTGCAAGTCTCATAGACCCACCTTTCTCTTTCCCTTTCCCCACACCTTCTTTCAGAACTAAGAGATGAAATAATTAGCTCAACTGTGTGACTCTCCTCTTGTTGGGCTGGAGGAGCAATTTCCAAGGAAATGCAAGGCTCAGAAACCTCATGACTGGATCATAAAAGCGTGGCTGAAGGCAAACAGACAGCAAGGAAAGCGGCTGCCCATAAGACCTTAGTTTCCATTGCTCATACTTGGAAGTGGATTTGTGCAGTGTCTGTGGTTATTGAAACCATCCAGGCCCAGCTGCTTTTTCCTGCTGTGGCTTGTCTCTCATCATCATCATCATGCACATATGCTGTGACTTATTGTTTGAGAGCATCATTTACCCACACCTTTCCTGGTACAGTGAATGGCTTTCCTGGTTATGTAACATCATTTTCAAAAGATAAAACTCGTTTCTGAGAATCCAAGCATTTAAAGGTCACAGTTTCTCTTTGGAATAGAAGTGGTGAATAGAGGAAAAAGCATCTGTCTGCCTAGCACTGAGACACCAAAGCCACTTAAAGTTCACTTAGAATTAGCCAACCAGTGAGCTCAAAGCAGGAGGAAGGTCTGTTGCAAGCACATCTCCAAAATGTGTTTTCTCCGTTTTGCTTTGGAAGCAGTTGCCAGGCACCTGCCACTTTGAGTTAGTGATTTCTGCATTATGGGACTGTGCAGGCATGGATTACCTTTAGCCAAGACTGGTAATGAAAGAGAGAAGGCTTAGAAGGTTAATAAGTTGTCTTTCTGGCTCCCCCCAAAATGTAATAGCAAAGACCTTATCTCCTAATGCAGTAGGAAAAATCCCTGCTTTCGTATTTCAGGAAAGTAAGTAGAAGAAAACTGAGAGTTACATGCGGGAAGGGAATACTGATCCCAGGGCCAGGTGCTTATGTCCTGTAAATACCATAGTATGGAAAGCACCTGTATTAAAAAAGTAGATAGCAGCCAGCCTATTGACTAAAAGCACAGGAATCAAGAAATGAAAGGCTGTGTCCAAAATCCTAAGTGTGTGCTGGGTTAAGGGACCTCCTGTAGCCTTGAAATGGCCACCAGTTACCTCCATCCTGACATACAGTCTCCGCTCCTTACAAGGTGAAAGAAGGCCATTTAACCAGCTTGTCAGTAATGCTTGTCCAGGTGTTTTTATCCTGCATAGATGCAAGGTATCTTTTGTTGCATGTTGACTATAGTTATATAGCAAAAACTTGGTTCTGTTCTGCTTTGCCAGGTGGCATGTGGAGGGTCATGTGCCCTCATGCTGGGAAGACATAAGAAAACTTGTCTTTCTATTGTTGCTTACTGAAGGGAAAAACTGTAGTTTGCAATGGGCTTTATTTTCTGTACAGTTTCTGGTGTTGTCTCACAACAGAAATAAAGAGATGGCCCAAAGGCAAGTTCCACCTGAGACACCCACCAGATGCTGCCTGAGCTGCTGCAGGGCAAGGCAGGCTGGGAGCGTGGGGAGCAGCTCAAGCTGCACAATACTGACCTGTGAGGCATCTGCTCACACTGGGGGCTGAGCTTTCATTTGCTTTGTTGAGTGTCACAGAAAACAGTAAAAATTAAGATGTGCTGTATCTCTTTGTGTACAAATTCTTGAAAGAAAAGCAGGCCAAGGTGCTGGCTGCCTGACATTATATTCCTGAAACCTTACTGAAGCTTCAAAACTTTAAGTGGCTGGTGAGAGGCAGACATCCTGTGTAACATCCTCAGATGCTCTACAGCTATTCATATGCTTATTTTCTAACCACAGGCATTGGTTTGAAAGAAGTGAATACGTACTTCCTAGGGCCACAGAAAACCCATCAGGAGTCACAGAGCAAGGTTGCTCTGCTATGAGCATACTTGTGTTTGCGCATGTTGCACATGGCCAAGTTGTATAGGGCTAGCTGCACTGAGTCATTAGGGATGATAATTTGCCTGCCCAAGGTAAATTTTCTCATGTGCTTGGGTATGAAGAAAAGGCAGTATATCCCTGGAACAGTATGCTCCTGCTTAGGGTAAACCCCAGACACTCTCCCCTGGGGCAGCTGTTAGAAAGCGAAGAGTGTAATACTGGAGGTTCTAACTCTCCAAGATGATGGTTTTTATCTTTGGAACAGGGGGCTTGGGCGGGCTTTGGTCCTTCCATGCCTTTTTTTTTATGGTTGAAGTGATGCTTGATCTCATTTTCCACCCCACTGTGGCAGATTTCAGAGCTGCTTGAGACCACTCTCACGCTTGGTTACTCACTTGGCTGGGGCATCTCCTCATCCTGCCACTTCACCAGCATCTCCATTTCCTCCAGCTCCAGTGAAGCACTGTGACCAGACCTTAGGTAGGCCTCTTGGCTAGGACATCACAGAGGACAGGATCTCACACCACTTTCACATTGCCTGTGCCTGCCACTGATTACCTGAGCTCACCATGGCTTAAAGCACATCTTTTCCTGATGTCAACCAGTTGAGCTTTAGATCTTTTGACTTACAGTTTAACTCTTCAAGATTTTGCATGAGTGTAAACAGGCGCACAGATTGTATCAACACACTTTGTAAGATTTCTGAGGGCATCTTTGTTCTCCATTTTACAGCTTGAGAGCTGCACAGATCTGCAGAAAACCCAGTTAACACTCCTTGCACTTAACTGCCTCAGTTTTCTCAGTAACTTACAGAATTTCATCAGTCAGGTGTAAACCCACAGTTTCTTTCTTGATTTTGGTGGATCACATTGCTGAGTTATCCGCCTTCACTTCATTGGGATATTTTGCCTGTTTGCCCTTTCATACTCAAAAGTTGGGAACCTTTTCTGTGCCACTTTACATCTCTCCTTACTTGCACCTTTTCTGAAGTCTTTTTCTTTGCTATTTAAGAACTGCCTGTCTCTGTCTCCAGCCTTCTGACTGGAGATAAGATAAAAATGGGGTTTTTTGAGCAAGAAATACCTGCTGTTGAGACATGTTTTATCATAGATCACCGTTCTCATCTACCCATCTGTGATTTTTCTCTACTCTAGTCCTATATGTTAGAAGTCCAAATATATTAAAAATGACAGCAATTCAAAAGTTTTCTGTTCCAAGCTATCTGTCACAAGTCATTTGTTTCTTCCTTGTTATCCTCTCCCTCTTATCCTTCATTTGTCTTTTGTATGCAAAGCAAGTACATTAGGGCCAATCTTACAAAGCACTGGCATGAAGAAGGTGGATGGAAAAGACACTACATTTGCTGGAAGCTGGGAGGAATGACAGCATTTCATACTCAGAGGTGGTTTGATGACAAGAGTCAGAAAGAAGTTTTATGTTTGAGGGCAGTGAGCTGCACAGAAACCTGCCAAGAGATACAGGATCTTAAGTAATAAGTTAGGAAGCACTTGGTCTTGGGTGAGAACTAGGCATTAATCAGGAAATGTTTACTCTGTAAATGACAGGTAAATACACTAGAAGAACTGGGGACTTGACTGAAACAGAGTAGAACTATCAGAAAGAACATGCATTAAAAGAGTTAGCTGTGGGACTCCTGTGAGCAGGAGCTGGGGGCACAGAGGACAGTGTGTTCAAGAGGTTGGTTGACAATTAGGACTTGTATGCAGGGAAGGTAAATTAGGAGTCACAGTAGGGTTCAAACTAGCACAAAGGTGTGTATTTGCACCTAGAAAAAAGCAGCACTTGACAGCGATACATCACAATTTGTGTGAAATACCACCCACCACGACGAGATGGCTTGTTCAGGCTAAGATCACTTGATCAACTAATAATAGTATCCAAAAGGCACAGACACTATTTAACAGTTTATACAGTGAAACATCAAAAGAAAAAACTTCACTCCGTTTTAAAGGGTCATCGTATAGGCTGAGACAAGTGTGCTTTTGGGGGGGAAATGCTTTCTTCTGCATTTCTTCTAGGGAAAAGTCTTCTAGGGCAAAGTCCCCAGTGAGTTCTGTGGGATTCAGACAGAACTACAACTCAACAGTGCTACTGAGAGGGTATTAATGAAACTAATTATGGCAGCTGTGATATCATTGTTCATTATTTTTTCAAAACTGAAGTTATGCTCTCCATGTTTTAATAAGTGAAAGGAAATAAACAGACAGAGGAGGGGGTAAGACCATGTCAGCACAATCGAGATATTCATGAATATAGTCTCTTGAATATTTATTGTAATCACAAAAGGAAATAAAACTTCCAACAAAAAATTAAATAAACAAAATCCACTTGGTATACAGAAGTCACACACAAACAGAATATCCAATGGAATACATATGGTCTCTAGTTCCACACAGAATTGAAACTCTGCACATGGATAAAACTTGTACTTCACATTCAAACAAGAGCTCCCGTGGATGTATGCGGAAGATTCACAAAATTTGTCACCCAGCAGCATTTTAAACTAACATATGTTTTAGAAACACAGTAACTATACTGCAGTAAGGGTCGGGGGAGGAGGGTCAGATTGAGTCTCACCCCCTCACAAATGTATCCTAAGCAAGTACTTCAAGAACAATTCAGTAAGCAACCTAGCTGAGGGAGGCAGAACAGCCACATATTTTCAAGGCAAGCATTTATCTTTGTGTATGTAATCACATGTCTGTAAGGAATAATAAAAATGCTAGGTAAAATAATCTGCCAGCCCTTGAACAATCAGGTCCGTTAGCAATAAAAAGTTTAGGTTAGGCATCATCAGTCCTGTAGCAGTCTGCGTATCTGTATTTAAGTGGGACATCCTATTGTGACTGTTAACTTGTCTGCTGCTCAGCTACAAAGATACCAGGAATTACCATTTTTTTTTATTAAGCAATCCCAAGTTTCTCTCTACATACACTTTGATTTCACTCTGGTCTAATTTTGCAGTTTTCATGGCAGAAGATACAAAACCAGGGAGAATTTTATGGACTGCTCAGGTCATTCTAAGTACCATCCTGTGCTACTTAATGCAATCTGGCTACTTTACTTTGGAGAAACTATGTGATGACAGGAAAGGAAACCCATTATACTGGTTTCCAGTGGGCCTTAAGAGTTTCATTCTTTTCCTGACCAAGCTAATCTAAAAAAACCTCAAACAAACCTAAATCAACCTTGTACATTGTCATAAAAATTCCATCAGATAAAACTGAAAATCTACTTATGTACCCTTTAATATAGTACTAACGAAAATAATTTGTTGTCAAGATTGTTAAGCAAAACCAGTTACTCCCCTTGGCCTTGACTCAGTGGCACATCTCTACTTAGCAAAGTCCCAAGGCGGATAACATGTTCCTTTGGAACCAGAGATATAGCAAGAATTAGCAGAATGAGCTTTTCTTCTGCAGGATCAGTGAGCACAGCTAGGAACCCATAGCAGATCAGTGATTCAGGGTTTAAGGTGACATATGTACCCAAGGATTTTGCTGAACAGTAATGGCCTTGCTCATGAGCTTAGAGAACTAGTACAAATATGCAAGGATAACAGGGAAGGAAAAAGAAATGATTTGGTGTCTCCTTTTAATCTTATGGCTAGATTCTGGGCTGTAGAGCTTATACTTCAGTTTTACTGCTAACAATAGAGTTTACTGCTAATGGCAGAGTTCTTCAACACTGAAGGCCATGTAACAGTTGTGTGAAGAGTCTGGGTCAATATATTTAAGGATATATCTTCTGTCTTTAGGATCTAGAAAAGTTAAGAAACGTAACTGGCAGAAATGACTGATTAAGGTCACTGTACACTGTGATGGCGCATTTTGGCTGTGACCTTTAAGCTGTTCCCAAAAATATTAACTCAGGGCACCAACTGAAGTTTTCTGAGTCATCTGCAAGAGCACTGAGTACCCCTATTTAACATTTCAGGAAATTATTATGAGTTAACTGTGTCAGTTTAGAGATAACATGCTACATGGTATATTTATGTAATACCGGCAGAGGAAAATGTAAGTGATTCTTTAAGAATAAATAACTCATCATAACTGCTGAGCTATAGGAGGTTCTTCTAATGCTTCTAGAGAACATGCTTTAAAAATATAGGCAGAGAGTTTACAGACATCTTCTGACTGAAAGCACTATCCCCAGTTGTGTTGGTATAACATGGTAATTTTCAAACAGGACACAACTCTGACAGTAAAATTGACATGCACTTGCAGTAAACATACAAATAACTTTAACCACTGGCTCATATATGAAAAATAGTTTAAATGACTTAAGGATATTTTTACACTGCACTTGTAAAGTGTTTACCATACAAATTTTACTACAAGACATGTATATCTACTGGAAATCTTAAGTCACACAGACATCATCAAAAACTCATCTCACATACACGACACTTCTCCCATTCACACAAGTTTATATACACTGAGTAAATAGTTAAATATTGCACTTATTGGCCCATAATTCCTCAGTTTTGAGGTATTAACAAATAGAAAACAACTTTTTATAACATATTTTCATGCAACATTTAAGACATGAATTCCACAAACACTAGGATACAGGTTACACATTCTGACAGTACAACTGAGCCACAACACATCTGACATTACTGACAAAATATTAAACAGGAGTTACAGCAAAACATTATGTTTAACATGAGTTGCAGGTACATGTCAGAATTACTTGAGGAAATTTATCACCAGAAGTGGTGAGCTATTGCTAGCTTTCCTTTCTGCATGTTACGCATGATCCTGAAGTCATTGAAAGATTAGGAATTTTGCTTCCCCCCTGCCCCCCAATCAAATATGAGGTACCTTATTCTACAAATGACAAGTCATCTACATCTGCTGGAACCATGGATAATAAATCTAATTTGGATCTGCAAATGTTGCCCAGCTGGTTTTTGGTGCTAATGAAAATTTATAAATAAATATAGATAAATAGATAAATTCCCCTGTGGCATTTAGGAAAGTCTTCACTGAACATGAACAAGTAACAGTGGGAACTGAATAAGCACCAAAGATGCACTGCTGTGTATATATGCATACTATACATGTGTAGTTGCAATTTCTGCTTCAATGGACATCCACTGATAAACAAAGTAAAAAAAAAAAAAAAAAAAGAAAAGAAAGCTCATATTGCAAAGGTCAAATACATTTACCCCTTATAAAGAAAACTGGTAGAAATCATTCAAATAATTGAAATAAATTGCCTTTTTAAATGAGACTTGACAAACAATGAACCTTGGAAAATATAGATTTAGAAGGTAAGGATTAAATGGTGCAAATCAACACAACTTACTCTGCTGGCATAAGTGAAGACATGTTGCTTTATATCACTTGAGGATTTATCTGTGAGGATTTACATACTTATGGTCTCACATTCCCAAATCTGTTATCCTAAAGAAGAACTAGGCTTATGCAGTGTGTGTCTGTCTATATGAAAGAGGCCAAGGAGGAATCTGTCCATCAGCAGAACAGTAATTTGGCTGATGCCTTTAAAAATGCAAGTATTAAAACTTGTCACTCAGAAATACTGAAATGAGTAGCTGGGGAGCGGTGTAATTTGAGAAGAGAGCTTCTTTTGGAATGCAGCTGCATCATCATTCATCTACTATTGGGGAAACAAAGGCATCATCAGCATACGTAGAATTTGTGCCCCTTTTTTTCTTTTTTTTTTTTTCCCTAAAAATGATAAACTCAAAGCATTCTCAAAGTTAGGATCAAATTCCAGCAGATTTTGTGCACCTTGAAGTAGTACTTAGTTCCTATAATAAAGAAGATGCAGGTGGTACAGTTGAATATACAGAGCTGAGCAGACTGGAAAGAAAACTTAATCCTTCAGACTGGTGCTCTGGAAAGGCCACATAGATGTAGTTGCTCAGGTAGTTTCTCTAGGCATTATATTAAGTATAAGCAAGAAGGAACAAACAGTTTCAGGTAACAGCCACATACACAGCTGTTCAGAGAGAAGGAGTGACTTTTTGACAGAAAGTCAGGCTAGCTCATATGTATTTCAAACACCAAACAAACAACAACAACAAAAGATACAGTATTAAGTTAATTACACTATAAAGACCAGAACACTTGTGAGCACGAACCCTTATCAGAAATAAACCATGCATCTGAAGGTTCAACCAGCAGGGCTTGCTAGCTGTTCGGCACATTGATCAGTGCCAGGAGGCACCGCAGGAATCAGTCATGTCCCGTGCACTTCCGTGCTCCTGAAGCATTTCCTGAGCCCCAGGCTGACCATGCAGCAAGCAAGACACTGTCAGAGCATAAGGCTGGTGCATTACGCATGCACTGGCTTAGCCTGTTGGTAAAAGCTTTAGTCTAGATTGTAACTTGTAAAATGGGTTGCGTGGTATTATTCAGCTGGAACTATGGAGCTCTGAAGCCTCTGCCCAAAGGCATCTAATCAATCAGAAATTTAACATGGTTAGTGTGTCACCCACTATATCTCACCCTTTGGCCTAAATCTGAAGAGGTTGTCTGTGTCTGGATCAAGGCTCCATGACATTCAGTGTTATTTCTGTACTGAGAATGACAAGTTAGTGCAGTGTGCAAGTACTTTTTCACCAAGAACTGTGATGAGATCAAAAGTAGTTTTGGATATCTTATCCCTGTTTTCAATTTGACCATACAGTCCTCTTCCATTGCTAGAATACAATGCTTTTTAGCCTGTTACTTTCTCTCGGAGCTATGGAGCACCAGTGGATAAATCAGGGTTCTAGCCAAATCCTGCTTGTCTCCTCCAAAAACTCGTAATCAGCAACTATTGGATATGGGCAAATAACGTGCCATTGATTGACTAAATTTTGGTCCTAGACTGAGGATGGGATTTCCAAAAGTGTTCAGCCTAACTTCGCTTGCATTGAAGAAAACTGCAGTTCTATCACATAAGCCAAGAGGAGCAAATCTAGACTGTCACAGGCTGCTTTTGGCCTTTTGCATTTGACAAAAAGGCCAAGACATAATTTTTAATAGAATGAAAATCCCAGTCCTCATAGTTCCCTCAGCTTTCACAAGAGACTTTAAAATGTTAAGGGAAGGGACAGTAAGTTACTCCGAAAAATCCTGTCTTTTTTGTTTCTGCAATGGCCAGCTGAGAGGTACGTGATCCACATGTGACCAAATTTTTTAGCAGAAAACTCAATATTGCTCTGAGACACATGACTGCAAAGGCCAACCTGTAACAGAAATCAAAGCCTACTTTTCAGTAGGTAACCCTGATTGTTAAGAAAAGTTCTACTTGAACTTCCAACTTTTTCAATTTCAGAAAAAGAGATAATAAGATAAATCGCCTTTGATGGGCCATCAACAGGTCATCCTCCTCAACCCCTGCTCAAAACAGTGTCACTTAAGAGGTCTGAGCAGTCTGCCCAAGGCTTTAGCCAGTCTGGTCTTGAAAACCTCCAAGGATTTGATGTGAACACTAAACAAATTAATCTGACTAATTCTGAACTCTTATGACATATCTGAATGTCAATACAAAGATCCTAGGAGTTTTTGAATACTGACTGGTTCTGCTACTGTACTTCAGATGAGCCTTTTCCTTACAACACACGGCTGGCATTCTAATGAACAGCGTTACTCCAGCAGCTGCTTCCCCTATCCTCCCCATCCCATGCAGGAGACATGCTGAAGGTTAGCTGTCTCAGAAATGCAAAGGAGAGATTCTCCCTCTTTGATTTTGCTGATCCTCTTCTGCCCAGATTCCTGATGCAAAATTAAAGCAGTTAATTCATCCTATTTAAGTAAAGAACTATCTGTCTATTACTCAAATTGTTTAAAAAGATCCATGCTAACATGGCTATTACTATCACTAATTAGAGACTACAGGGTCATAAAGAGACATGGATGGCCTGGAGTTCATTGCATGGTTACCAGAGAGGGTCTGGAATTCATTGCAATGGAGTATAAGCAAGGTGTGGCTGTAGCAAGAGGCATCTTGTAGTCTTTTTTCCTTGTTGTGATGTGCACAGAAGATGAACATTTTGCAGCAAGCACCCCAGAGAAAAGCTGGAAGAATACTTGCATTTGTAGCCATGCTGCATGACCCAGAATATGCCCAAGTTCATGTAAGATGTGACTATATTCTCCTCTCTCCCTGTCTTGCCTAAGATGGCTCAGACTAATAATACAACCTAAACGTTTTCTAAACGACTTGACGGCTGAACTCGAGTGCTATCTCAAGACTTCCCTGCTCCTTTCTCTCCAGCACCAGTAACTGCACATAACAAGAAAAGGATAGAAAACTGCGCACCATCTCACACAAAGTTTTCTCAGGTTCTTATAACTTCTTTTTCCAAAGCAGCTGGTATGTAGTGAATGAAAACATATTAATGGAAGTCTCTCAGCACAGTTATCAACATGCTGCCTCAGATGGAGGAAAGAAAAGCAGCATCCCTGGAGACAGACAAAGTTACAGTTGGGATGGCACATGCCTCTTCTACCTGGCTGCTCACCATCCCCAAAGAGGACAGTGCTTTCTCTTCATGGAAGTAAACAAACGAAGGCCAGTCTCCATGTCTACTAGAAAAACAAGTGCTTAAGTAAACTACCTAACAGGACAGACATGGTTTAAAATCACAGACTGAAGAAAGAATATGTATCCATTTAAGATAGGCAGCCAATGTAGTGCCCTGATGGTATATCCATTTCACATGGGTCTATAAGCCTTGTTTCAAAATAATTTTTATTGTGTCAAAAGTGTATATAGGTTATTTAATCAGTAAAAAAAGTGGCCATTTTCTCCTAGTGTATTTCAGGAGTTATATAAATTACCTTCAAAAAAAAGAAATGTGCGTAGAGGGATTTCTTTGCAGTTTGGAACAGTTTGCAGCACATTGTGTTACTTCCTTTTCTAATTTGTCTTCTGATTTTTCCCATTGCAGACAGTTTAAGAAATGTCAGCCTTGTCCTAAATTCTGCCTAACTGGAACAATAAAACAGTTAACACTTCTTCAATTATGCTGTTTAGTTAAAAAATGTCACTATGACGCAAGTAAAGGAGTGGTACAAAGTACTCCAGGGCACAAATGTAAGAAACTGCCACTAATTACTTGGACTACTTTTAAAAACTGTGAAATATGACTATTTTTGACATGCTATTAAAAAAGAATTGGTGTACTTTATTCTGCTATCTTCACGGCCTTTAGCTGATCTTATGAATGTATTCAGGCTAACACCAGAAATTTTGACAATTTTTCATTACTTCTAAAGTTTTTAAAACTCTTGTGAAATTCCGATTGTCTTGTCAAAATAGATATCCCCAAAGTAAAAGTGAGGTCAAACTCCAGTTCACTGAAGACCAGCAGCACTTTTGCAATAGGTCTGAGTAGAATACAGGCAGCGTTGCCTGTGTTTTGGTGGTCATTGTCTCAGTGACTGAATGACATAAAATTCCTGAAAACTTAATATGCAGGTTTGACAGCAATGTGACAAGACAGTTTTTGGCCACAAACAACCAAGCACAATGGATTTGGCTCTGTCATGGGGTAATATAAAACTGTGTGTTTAGTACCTCATGCAGGTAGAAATGGAAAGAGCTACTCAGCCCTCCAGTACTAGGTAGGTACTACCAGAATCTTAGTAATGATGGAATGAGAAATTAAATTCAGTATCAGAAAGGTGTTAGATAACACATGCAGCTCCCAAGGACATGTAAACATATTAGCTATAAAAAAAGGATGAAGTACCTAATATCTGAGCGTCTGCACTGAATACCCACATCCAGTTGGAAACTCACAGGAAAGTTTGGTGGCTTTGGGTCCAGGAACTAACTTCTAATGCAATTCTGGAAATTCTTCTGCAATTTCCAGTCATCCAGGATGTGTTACAAGTGTAAATTTGCCGAGGCAATACACTGCCGGAAGTGTCCCTTATACAGATTATCTGGACAGAATGACGGATTTTCTCTCTAATGTAATACTTCTAAATCAATTTTCAGTCAGGAGAAAATGTAAGTGGCATCAGGAAGTGTATTGTAAGCCACGCTGGCTACCGCCCTAAGGATTCAATTATATAATTTGAAACTGATGAAGCAAGAGTCAATTCTAGGCAAATGTGGTCTGAGGACATGGTACCAGCTGAAGTAAGTGTAAAGTGAAACAGTAAAAGGAAAAGAGAAACTAATAGCCATCCTGCATGCAAAAGCCAGATGCTGAAAACTGGATCATCCTTTCAAACTAATAATCTTTCCATCACCTCCATATACATTCTCCACCAGCTGCTGATGTAAAATAAAAGACTTTTCTCCCAAATAAATTAATAAGACGGTATAAATAAAGGCATATAGACCATTCACAAATACTCTGTTGGCCACAGAACACACTGGAGCTGCCTTTGCTAATAGCTGCATTAACAGCCACAGTTGGGCTGCTGTGGAGGAGGGGTGTCCTTTAGCCGTGTGTTCTGCTTGCTGGCAGCAATGGTTGGATCCATCTCCAGGCTTTCCGACATCTTGTCACAGATGATATCCACGAGTCGCTCAAATGTCTGCTTGACATTAATGTTGTCCTTGGCACTTGTTTCAAAAAATTCAAATCCTACGAAAATAAACAACATATTTATGTTCAATGCATATTCCAGCGTCTCCAGTAAATATACAAACTTCTCTTGGGCAAGGAACAGTGGACATACACTTAGAAAGCAAACATGTGAGAGCATGTATAAGACAAAGTGGTACTGGAAGAGCAGTTTAAACTGTAGCACAACCAAAAGTAAGTACACTAGTGGTATTTGCTTTATACCAAGCCAGATCTGGAACAGGACAAAAATATTCCCTTAGACAAATTCTACTTTAAAATAGTTTAATTTAAAAATTGTCACCAGTTTAAGAGCATTATTATTTTAGAAATGCCATATGTACCCGCTCATTGAGAAGGAATAATCTACTGTTCCATCTCTATTCTGAGCATTATTCAGCTGGAAACAGACAATTCCATTGCGTCATTAACCTGGTGGCAGAAAACCCAACTATATTTGGAAATAGCCAGGTAAAGAAACAAGCAAAAAAAGAAAAGACTGCTGCAATTTGATATCTACTTATGTTAGAGGTTAATCCATGGGACCACAGGGACTCCCAACACCAGAAACCAAGCTAAGAAGAAAATAAAATACACAAATGCATGTAAGGAAGAAAACTTCCTTAGTTTATGTGGAAGGACTTTTTATCAATTCATTCCCAATGACTACTTCAAAAGCAAAAATAAAAGCTATCCTTAACCCAGAAGGGACACTGGAAGCCTTTATGGAACACAGCCAGCTCTTCTAAGCAATTTTCTCCATGTCTGTTTGTCTCGTGTCTCATCTCTCATGTCTGCCTCATTCATCTGGGCAAGGTTTGCAACTTGCTGGTCAGTCTGCAATACAGCAGGCTTCTGCCAGTGCTGGCTCATCCCATGTTCTTGCTTCCCTTGCAAAATATTTGCAGGAAAACTGTTCGTAGTAAAAGACCATCTAAAGAAATCATACTGGAAAGAGATTTGAATCTACATGGTCTTTTTAATTAAGCTTGGCTTACAGGTCTCCTTTGTTCCAAACTAGAAAGAAAGTGGGGAAAGCCCCTGTAGCTTCACTTGCTGTGCTACATGCAGAAGACTGTTCAGGACGCTTGAGGACAGCCTGGGGAAAGGAAGATCCTCAACATTTTTAGTGCCCTGTGTTGAAACCCAGCTGCAGCTCTAGTGCAGCAACACAGTCAGATCACTCCACAAGTGTTAATGTTAGTTCACAGGAAGCAGGAGGAAAGCAGCCATTCCAAAGAGGAACAAGCAGGACCAAAGGGCAGAAGAGTTGAGGGACAGTGAGAGGATGCCTGAGAAATAGCATACCAAAGCATTGGAGAAGATGACAGGAAAAAGAATGAATTTTAAGGACATTCATGAGGGGAACAGTTTTTACGGTTAACAAGACAGAATAACAGGCACATGAGATGATCACAAAATGGCAGATATGACAGGTATATGAGTCACAAAAAAGGGAGAGCCATGTCAGGAAATACTGCAACATGGACAGGATCAAGAAAAGAGACCCACTACCACAGTTAGGATGTTCTGCATAAAAACACTGTGAAAAACTCAGAGGCACCCATTCTCCAAGTAAAATAGAGGCATACAGACTGCTCAAGCACAAACATACATACTCAGATAAAGTAAGACACTACAGGTGTGGTGAAATCTCAGTTTCATTGGAATTTCAGTTATGATTTTGATATAAGAAGGAAGTTGCAGTCACAGTAGCGGTGTAGCTGGGTATCAGGCTACGCCTGTATACAAATCTCATCAATTTAGTCACTAATTACCTGAGCGATCCAGGGCCTCCCTGGCTGGACCCTGCATAGGTGAGACAATGCACTGACCCATGAGAAAGTGACAGAACTCCCAGCTGCCTCCACAACAAAATATTTGCTTTATTCCTTACAGGAACTGTACAGCTAGGCAGCCCTGGAGACTCCCCCCAGTCAGCCTCTGCATAGACGATATGACAGGAACTATTTAGATGCTTAAATGTAATGATAAACATCCTAAGTAGGCATGCTGGTGGGCTTCCCCCAGGCAGTTCCTGCTGTAGAATGGATTCAGCTGCACATAGGTAGGACACTTGTAGTTGGTCTGTGGTATAGAAACTGTTCTAGTAGATGCAGAAATGCTCACACAGAACAGTCTTTTGAAGCCAGTTAAGCCAGTTAAGAAATGCTTTGTGTACAGTTTAAAGTAACCACTGCCAAATGATCATGGTATGTAGTGGGCAAGTAGGACTAGCCAGATTACAAGAATTCAGCAGAACAAGAGTTCACACAGTCTCATTTTATGCAGCCAAAGACACCATTGCAAAGACCCTTGCAACAGGAGCTCATGTTGCCATCCAGACAGCCACTGAATGTTCTGTGCAGAGGATTCAAATCCTCACTGACAGTTACCTTATGCAAAAGATCCTAGTAAATTACGATGGTGTTTATTTTTCATTTGTTCAACAGAAACTCTGTCTGTTGAACAGTTTCAAAGAGATATAGAACATTTTTCCCAGCAGACTGTGCATGTAATAAATACCTGAATTCTGGCTGGTTTCCATTTCATGTAATATTTTCCAGAACTTGACCCTTCCTCTCCTCCTGACTCATCTTGCAATTATTTTAATAATAGTGCTTAGACACCCTAAGCTTTTAAAATGCATGTGTATGAGGGCCCCAGATCTCTGCCTTTTAATACTTTCTTCAGGTTCTCTTCCACTGCTCACTGTTAACAGAGAAAAGATCTTCCATAACACTGTAAACCTGAAGTGAGGAAATTCTCTGGTGATGCTCAGGGCTTCTGCTCAAAGAACACCACGTTCCTACCTCCTGTGATGATCTGTACTGTTTGATGTGGATGACACCTAGCAGAGCTGAGTACTGCAAAGAAATAACAAAGCCCAAGAGGCAAGCAAGTAGGTAAGGTAGAAGAGAGCCTGGTTTCAGCTGGGATGGAGTTAATTTTCTTCCTAGCAGCTGGTGCAGTGCTGTGTTTTGGGTTCAGTGTGAAAACAACGATAACACACTGATGTTTTCAGTTGTTGCTAAGTTGTGCTTATCCTGACTAAGGACTTTTCAGCTCTGTCAATGAGCAGTACAAGAGGCAGGAGGAAACAGAGGCAGGACACCTGACCCAAACTAGCCAAAGGGGTATTCCATACCTTAGAACGTCATGCTCAGTATATAAACTGCAGGGTGTTGGCAAGGAGGGACTTACTGCCTCTTGGAAATGATCTGGGCATCGGCTGGTGGTGAGCAATTGTAATGTGCGTCACCTGTTTATTCCATCCCCTCTCTAAGTTGTTCTTATCTCAACCCATGGGGGTTTACATTTTCTCTGATTCTCCTCCCCATGCCACTGGGGATTAGGGGTGGAGTGAGTGAGCAGCTGTGTGGCACCTAGTTTCCAGTGGGGCTTAAACCATGACAAGCCAAAACTGAGTAAATCCAAAATATCAAAGTGCTTCCTGAGCATACAAACAGTGTGGATGGAAAATGCCTCAGGATGTTCTAACTTAAATGCCTTATTTGTGTTTAATTTAGTTTTCCCTTTGCTGTCCTTACACTATGACTCTTTCCCTTATCTGTCTTCCCATAGTATTGACTCAAAGAAATCTTGCAAGCTCCCAGCAGCCCTCACAGAGCACAGGGCATGGGGCAGACAAGACATCAACAGGGTGCTTGCTCACCTGATGAGATATAATGCACACAGGAGTAGTAACCACCCTGAAGCACATAAACAGCATGAATTACTGACTTTGTTCTCTCCCTGCCTCGTGTTTGTCCTGACTTCACAGAGACTCCTTCATCAATGCTCATTAACTCTTGTTTATAATTCTTTCAAAAAATAAAGAAAAAAATAACGTCACCCATATGCAGAGCAAAGAACATTCTGCACCCTCTCATCTTCCTGAGTGTCGTGGTTTAGGCTTAGTTGTAAATTAGAAAAGCATGTAGCCTGCTTGTTCCCCTCCTCAACCTGTCCTGTCCTGGAGCGATGGAGAGGAGAATCGAAAGAATGTAACTCCCACGGGTTGAGATAAGAACAGTCCAGTAACTAAGGTACAACACAAACCACTGCTGC